>JBBDHG010000204.1:30000-110837 GCA_037951165.1 Lophius americanus | reverse complement strand
TCTACTTAAGTACAGAAAAAGTATTTGTACTTAGTTACTTCTAAAAATGTGTTTATTTCTTTATTATTATTACAGAACGATGTAAAACGTTTAGCCGCGTCAGACTTACGTCATTCCTCCGGTTCTCATGGACCCTCTTCTTCTTCTTCTCTGTGTTTTGGAGCGACAGGAACACCTACTTTCAGATGCATAGCGCCACCTACTGTTTCAGAGTATCGGAGATAAAACATCAAATCAAAGTAGAGATTTTAACAGATAAACTAGGTTTTATCAAGTGAAGTTTAGCCGTGGCTCCGCCCCCCTCACATCGTCTCCGCTCACGGCCGTGACGCTCAGAGGCTCGGATACGTTAAGCTCCTCCCTCTGGACCCTCCAGCTGCTGAACCCATCGACTCACCTGATCTCATCCGGGGTTTAATCCAAACATCTCTAATCTGGAGGATCTCATGTCACACATAATATTCATCTCATAAAGTGACAGATGGTCAGCCATAATATTAAAACCCCTGTCATCCAGTGAGAAACGCTTCTGTCCGGTCGCCACGCGCCTGAGGACAACCCAGGTATCACACTAGAACCGGAGGGTTAGGGGTAAGGGGTTAGAGGTTAGGGGTTAGGGGTTAGAGGTTAGGGGTTAGAGGTTAGAGGTTAAACAAATAATATTTAAATAAAGTGCAGTAGTACATGAAAACATTCACACGTTCATTTTCTCTACTACGCCGATGAAGCAGTGTTACTTTTTATTTCTGAATATACGACCAATGACTCAAGGTTTACGTTCAAACCTAGACGTAACTTTGGTCGGGACAAAATTGAAAAATATGATAATCTGGCCTAAAACGAGATGGACACCGTGAGGTCCAAGAGAACCTCGACCCGACCCGGCTCACATGAAGTCAGCAGCTTGGAGTCACGAACCATGACTCATCATCTTTACAGTTAATGTTTGGTTGTTTTAAATTAAAGAAACTCTTCTACAGCAGAATCTCACTCAGTTCTCCCGGACTAGAATGTTTCAGGCTGGTTCTGGATCAGACAAACGTTGAAAAAGTGATGGTTTGGCATGAAGAAGTGAATCCTGTCTGGAGGATCTTCATCTTCTTGTTTCAGCTGAGCTGGGAGACTGAGAGGAAGGTCATCCCTCCTCCTCCTCCTGCTGCTCCATAGAATCTGACTCTGCAGGTGGAAGCTGGATCAGAGGCGGGGCTTATGATGGAAGGAGAGATTTATGGTTAATAAGTCAGAAATGTTAGAACTCTTTCTCACCCGAGACCTGACAAACACACAGAATCACTTTTTCTGGTTCTGGTCTCAGCCGAGGGATTTTCTGTTTCCTGTCATGGAGCCGTTCGGTGGTTCTGCTCAGTGCTCTTATTTTGAAGGACGATCATTTCCTGCATTCAGAAGTTAAATGAAGAAATGATCTTAGAAATGAGCTTCTTAGGACGAAGGACTGGAGAAATCTTCTAAACTTGGAGGTCGGGCTTCGGAAGAGTTCGATCCACTCACTCTTAAATCCGTCAACGCGCTTATCTTCTACAGAACCGGCTCGGCTGAGCGGCGTTTATGGGTTTTTGCAACTGGCAGTTGATTAATGGTCATTATTCTGTCATCAATTTAAGATGGAAAACGTTTACGTCACAAAGTCTCGCTCCCCACAAAGAACCATGACTTATCGGCAGATGAGCTGGACCAGAACTGGTACCAGGTCAGACGCCTGCTCTCCTAATGGTGCCGCTCCAGACATTTTGTAAATCCAATGAAAATCAATCAGTTTAAAGTTTAAAGTTTAATCAATCATGAAAAACAAATTTGATTTCATTGGAGACTCTGGCGCTGCAGCAGACGGGTTCTGTGGGAGATACTGGACCCGGACCCTGACGTGGTTCCAGGACCTCCAGAAGCCTGCAGTGATACAGATTTAGGTTTTTTTCTCATTTGTATTCCAAAAGAAGAACAAAATAAATTAAAATAAAGTGTTTGCTGTAGTAGTTCTGTGTGAAAAATTCAGGGTGGGCTTGACCCAAAACAACAAACAGAACAGGAAATCAAAAGACAGAAAACAAACAGGTGAACATCCCCAACCTCCGAGATAGTTCAACAGAAGAAAAGTTCTTCCCAGACCCACAGCGGTTCTGGACTGACTATTTATTATATATACACTTACCCACAGAAACACATGCATGTTTGTAGTTTTGGTTCTCCCCGCTCTGTGATGACATCATCAGAAGGAGCCGCTGATGTCATCAGCAGGAGCTGGTGATGTCATCAGCAGGAGCCGTCGATGTCATCATCATAAGAAGCCGGTGATGTCGTCAGCGGGAGCTGGTGAAGTCATCAGCAGAAGCCGGTGATGTCATCAGCAGAAGCCGGTGTTGTCATCAGCAGGAGCCGGTGATGTCATCAGCAGGAACTTGTGATGTCATCAGTGACACACATAATTCTTCCTTTCATACCTACTCATGACGTAAAGTTGTATTTTGTGAGTTACTTCTATGTGCCGGTACTGGAGGGTCCGTGGTTCTGTTGCTGAGGCGGTGTCAGATAAAGTTCTGTTAGTTCTGCATTTGTTATTTAGATTAACTTGGACGAGACATTCATTCATCATCAAACTAACTGTTGTGTTTGTTTGTTGTTGATCAGCCTGTTGGGGTTTGGTTCCAGTCTCTTCTGTTTGGGTCGGACTGGGTCTGACGGGCCACCTCAGATTCTGCTGTGTTTGTTTTTGGCGGATCATTTGAGAGTTCTGTTGTTGATAAACACCTGACCCCTGTCACTCAAACCTTCACATCCAGGCTTCTCCTCATGCAACAGTAAGAATAAAGGAGGCGGGACCGGATCAGAGAGACCCGCCGGATCAGCAGAAAGCCTTTCAGTCATCAGACTCTCTGGCCTCTTCCTCCTCCTCCTCACTGAGGAAGGCCTGGGTCTATGAATGAGTAATGGTTCTGCGGTAATGAGCGGAGCGGCCTCCAGGTTCTGGCTGATGGAAGAAGTTGTCAGGGAGGAGAATGATGGGGCGCTGACCTCAGGGGAGCAGCAGACATTAAGCGGGACTGAAGGATGGCTGTGATTGGCCGACCGGAGGGGGAGCTGAGGAAGGGCTGCGGCGCCGCTCGCCGTTTCATTACGATGCTGCTGGAAACCAGAACCAGTGACGAGTAACGAGACGAGAGAGAGATAACAGGAACCGTCTCTGTGTGTGTCAGCTGCCTCAGAGATTCCATCGTGTCAGACGCCTGACGATGTATAAAATCGCTCTCTGTGAGGCGTAACTGTATGTTACGTGTTTACAGTGTTTGTAGTGTTCATAGTGTTTATAGTGTTTACAGTGTTCATAGTGTTCACAGTGTTCATAGTGTTTACAGTGTTCATAGTGTTTATAGTGTTCATAGTGTTCACAATGTTCATAGTGTTTATAGTGTTCATAGTGTTCACAGTGTTCATAGTGTTTACAGTGTTCGCAGTGTTAATAGTGTTTATAGTGTTCATAGTGTTCACAGTGTTCATAGTGTTTACAGTGTTCATAGTGTTTATAGTGTTCATAGTGTTCACAGTGTTCATAGTGTTTACAGTGTTTATAGTGTTCATAGTGTTCACAGTGTTCATAGTGTTTACAGTGTTCATAGTGTTTATAGTGTTTACAGTGTTCATAGTGTTTATAGTGTTCATAGTGTTTATAGTGTTCATAGTGTTTACAGTGTTCATAGTGTTTACAGTGTTCATAGTGTTTATAGTGTTCATAGTGTTTATAGTGTTCATAGTGTTCACAGTGTTCATAGTGTTTACAGTGTTCATAGTGTTTATAGTGTTTACAGTGTTCATAGTGTTTATAGTGTTCATAGTGTTCACAGTGTTCATAGTGTTTACAGTGTTCATAGTGTTTATAGTGTTTACAGTGTTCATAGTGTTCATAGTGTTCGCAGTGTTAATAGTGTTTATAGTGTTCATAGTGTTCACAGTGTTCATAGTGTTTACAGTGTTCATAGTGTTTATAGTGTTTACAGTGTTCATAGTGTTTATAGTGTTCATAGTGTTTACAGTGTTCGCAGTGTTAATAGTGTTTATAGTGTTCATAGTGTTCACAGTGTTCATAGTGTTTACAGTGTTCATAGTGTTTATAGTGTTCATAGTGTTCACAATGTTCATAGTATTTATAGTGTTCATAGTGTTCACAGTGTTCATAGTGTTTACAGTGTTCGCAGTGTTAATAGTGTTTATAGTGTTCATAGTGTTCACAGTGTTCATAGTGTTTACAGTGTTCATAGTGTTTATAGTGTTCATAGTGTTCACAGTGTTCATAGTGTTTACAGTGTTCATAGTGTTTATAGTGTTTATAGTGTTCATAGTGTTCACAGTGTTCATAGTGTTTACAGTGTTTATAGTGTTCATAGTGTTCACAGTGTTCATAGTGTTCATAGTGTTTACAGTGTTCATAGTGTTTATAGTGTTTACAGTGTTCGCAGTGTTAATAGTGTTTAAAGTGTTCATAGTGTTCATAGTGTTTACAGTGTTCATAGTGTTCATAGTGTTTACAGTGTTCATAGTGTTCATAGTGTTTACAGTGTTCATAGTGTTTACAGTGTTCATAGTTCACATACACACACACACACACAAACACATTTATACACACACACACAAACACACACACACATATATACACACACATATATACACACACACATATATACACACATATATACACACACACATATATATACACACATATATACACACACATATATACACACACACAATTATACACACACACATATATACACACATATATACACACACACATATATACACACAAACACACACACACACATATATACACACACACATATATACACACACACATATATACACACAAACACACACACACACATATATACACACACACATATATACACACAAACACACACACACACATATATACACACAAACACACACACACACATATATACACACACACATATATACACACAAACACACACACACATATATACACAAACACACACACACCAACACAAACACAAACATATATACACACACACACACATATATACACACACACACACACACAAACACACACTCACACCCTCACACACATATATACACACACACACACACTCACTCACACTCACACACACATAATTACAGTTATACACACACATACACACAGTATTCACAAAAGTATTTTATATCGTTTAAATCTGAGCCCTAACAGAAACACCAACCGAGCGGCACCAGAACACACCGGGTTCAGGTGGAGACGACGGCAGCAATCGCTGAAAATCGCTGTCAAAAATCTACATTCAGGAAGGACCAGTAGGGAGACGTTTTGTTTTGCCTCGCTGAAACATCAAATAAGAGCTTCCTGTGTCTGAATCTACTTCCTGTTTCACCACCAGACGCTAAGCCCCGGTCCACAGAACCCTCACGGGTCTGATAGGACCGCGCCTCTCATAGGTGTCAGAAGGAGAAACATCTGTGACACAGATATTTGAGGTCTAAAAGTTTAAACTGTCCACCCCCGACTCCTCCACCCACTCCATCCTTCCATCCAGCCTTTCATTTGGACGGAGGAGGGCCTCCCGGTTCTGTTTGGACTATTTATATCTTAAAGCTCCACATGCCTTGTCATTAAATGAACCCATATAGCAGAGAGACCGGTTCCACCCATCATCGCGGGACCACAGCCCTTTCGCTCGGCATCTGCTCTTCTGAGCGCGGCCAGAACCTCTGCGGTTCTGGTTCCAGCAGACCCACGCGTGGTTGCTTGTTCATATATACAGTATGTATATAAATACCCCAGATTCTGTTCCACAATGTGTCCCAAGCCCGCCTGCTCAGCTGCTGAAGAGAACCCCAGTTGTTCTGGGTTCTGGACCCTGGAAGGGAACCCAAACGTTACTGAAGGTGGAGGTAAAGATTTAAGGTCGCGCTGAAGGTCGATGCCATCGTGACCTCCGACCCACAGGATTGGAGGTGTTCATAATCTACCAGGCGGCCATGTTCTCCGTCAGACCCCGACGGTGCTGGTTCAGAACTTCAGTTTAAGGTTCTGAAGTTTTTCCAGAACCATTGAAGTATTTTTTCAGAGATTAAGTTTAATAACCAAAATTCTTTTGGACTCATTTAAGAGATTTAGAGTCTTTGTAGTATTTGACGTTAAACAGAAGCGGTCAGGAGGACCGGCACACGGCAGAATCAGCAGAATCAGCACCGACGACCCAAGTAGAACTTCTTCACCCGAGTCCAGGCTTTCTCTCTGGGGACCTTCTGGACGGACCCACAGAAGAGGAGGTTCTGCTGTGACCTCAGTTATGTAGAGTCCAGAGAATGCAGTAAATGCGATTTACTGATCCGAAAATCAAAACGTCAAAAACGTCCAACGAAACCGAAAGACAAAAACAGGAATGAAGAAAAACAGACGAGGGGATGAGGGGATGAGGGGACGAGGAGACGAGGAGACGAGGGGATGAGGAGACAAGGAGACGAGGGGACGAGGAGACAAGGAGACGAGGGGACGAGGATACAAGGAGACGAGGGGACGAGGAGACAAGGAAACAATGGGACGAGGGGACGAGGAGACAAGGAGACGAGGGGACGAGGAGACAAGGGGACGAGGGGACGAGGAGACGAAGAGAAGAGGGGTCGAGGGGACGAGGAGACGAGGGGTGAGGGGACGAGGAGACGAGGATACGAGGGGATGAGGAGATGAGGGGAGGAGGAGACGAGGGGATGAGGGGACGAGAGACGAAGAGACGAGTAATCGGGGACGAGGAGACGAGGGGACAAAAACGAAGAGAAGCGGGGTCGAGGGGACGAGGGGATGAGGGGACAACGAGACGAGGAGACGAGGGGATGAGGAGATGAGGGGATGAGAGACGATGGGTCGAGGAAGCGAAGGCATGAGGGGACGAGGAGACAATGGACGAAGGTATGAGGGGACGAGGGGACGAGGAGACGACGTGTCGAGGGGACGAGGAGACGAGACGATGGACGAGGGTATGAGGAGACGAAGACAAGAGGGGAGGAGGGGAGGAGGAGACAACATGATTCATCTGAGAGTCATAGCGAGAACAAGAACAATGGTCCGACACCGGGGACGAGCAGAACCAGGAGAAGTCAAGAGACATGGACAACATGGACACTTAAAGAGGAAGAGGAGGATGAGGAGGAGAAAGAATAAACACATGTTTGAACCTTCATCATCAAAAAGGAAAGACGACCTGATACAAAGAATGAAGCACCAGAACAACTTATATATTATATTTAATAACCTACAATTAAATCTATTATTTAAGATCTATATAAATATTATTGTTTGTTTGTTTAAGTTTTAGTTTTATTGTTTGTTCATATTTTTATCATCTAATATTTTTACAAAAAACCTTTGAGGAGTTTTAAGTCGTACAAACTCTAAAATAAAATGATTAATGCAGTAGAAGATGAATATTACTTAATGGTACTTATAGGCTGGAGGTGGAGGAGGAGTGGAGGCATAGATGGCTGGAGGTGGAGGAGGAGTGGAGGCATAGATGGCTGGAGGTGGAGGAGGAGTGGAGGCATAGATGGCTGGAGGTGGAGGAGGAGTGGAGGCATAGATGGCTGGAGGTGGAGGAGGAGTGGAGGCATAGATGGCTGGAGGTGGAGGAGGAGTGGAGGCATAGATGGCTGGAGGTGGAGAAGGAGCAGTCACTAAACTGCTGTGTAATTACTGACTGTTTTTAATGACAGGGGGAGAGAACTGAGGACCTCCTGCCATCTGTGATCCATGTGTGAGTAGATCCTCCCTCATCCAGGTTCTGGTTCTCCATGTGTGAGTAGATCCTCCTTCATCCAGGTTCTGGTTCTCCATGTATGAGTAGATCCTCCTTCATCCAGGTTCTGGTTCTCCATGTGGCTCGAGTCCAAAGCAACTGGACTTCTGTTGGAGCTTGAAGACGTTTCACGTCTCATCCAAGGTTCGTCTTCAGTTCTGCTTCAGATTCAACCCACATGGATCAGAATAATAATAAGGTTGATCCGGTGACGGTGATCCGGTGACGGTGATCCGGTAACGGTGATCCGGTGACGGTGATCCGGTGACGGTGATCCGGTAACGGTGATCCGGTAGCGGTGATCCGGTGACGGGGATCCGGTAACGGTGATCCGGTGACGGGGATCCGGTAACGGTGATCCGGTGACGGGGATCCGGTAACATTGATCCGGTGACGGTGATCCGGTGATGGTGATCCGGTAACGGTGATCCGGTGACGGTGATCCGGTAACGGTGACCCTCTGAAGTCGTTTTATAAGGTATAAAAATGTCGTGTTTGTTAATAAAGTTAAATATTCATCCATTCAGAAGAAGGATAGAGGCGGGGCTTAGATGTCCCTGCTGACAGCGGCAGAGACAGATGTCCATCAATCACAAGAATCAACGACCCTAAAACTTTTACAAAATGACATTTTGATCGAACCCGATCAAGTCGGGTTTGACTTTCAGAACCTTAGAGAAAACTGGAAGTAGAGCTTCTGCTGTCGTCTGTCACTCATCAGTACTGAAGGTTGTTGTTTACGAGCCCCTGAACGCAGCAAGGGTTCTGAACACCTTCCAGAATGTGATCAGGAGGATCCACTGCTGATCCAGCGGATCGTTCGGTGCCGCCTGCTCCCTTCAGACGGACCTGCAGCAACAAACCCAAAGAGGAGCTGAAGATAAAAGCTGCCTCGCTGAAGGTTACCAAACGGTACCGCAGCAGAATATTATTACAGAACATGCAGAATGTTTTCCCTGAACAGAAACATGGAATCAGTCCGACCGCAGGCGCTGTAAAAGGTTCTGCTGGCTGCTGTTTGGACCCTGCAGATCAGCAGGTCTGTCATTATGTGAGCCGGGCCCTGGGTGTGTCTGAGAGTGAGCCAGGCAGAAACTGGAAACCAGGCCAGCAGCAAACATCTGCTTCTGGACCTCAGGGCTGGATCTCATCGCCCCCTGCTGGCGGTACCAGGACATGGGCTCACATCCCCTCCAGAAGAACTACGCTACAAAAACAAGTTCTGCAGGGATCCAGCAGCGCGGTTTCAAACCCAAAACACGATGAAAAAAATAAAATATTCTGATTGTCCAAATCAAAACATCTTTATAGATCAAATCTCTTCATTTGACCTTCTTCATCTTCCTCTTCTTCTTCCTCTATTTCTTTTTACTTTTCTTCCTTCTTCTTCTTCTTCTTCTTCTTCTTTGTTTTCCTCTTCGTCATCATCATCATCTTCTTTTCTCATGAACTGTTTTTCTCCCAGCAGGTAGACTTTGATGTTCTGTAGTTTTAGGAGGCGGGTTTGGACCGGCTGATGAAATCCATCCCAGGTTTTTGTGATCCGTGGTTTATGACTGATGGCCCGGTACTGTGGGCGGCTGGTTATGAAGATGCTGTTAACCTACTGAGCCTGAGCTCCTTCAGCTCCTCAGGATGTCTGATGTACCGGGCTTGGACTCGTGACCAGAACCTGCTGGCAGTGTTGATTAGCATTCAGATTCCTGCTCCTGGTTTTTTCATCTCCTTGTTGGACTGAACGCATGGAACATATAACATGCCTACCAGACTGGACCTCCATGGAATGAACACAGAACAGAACCGGGCTCTGGGTTGAATGTCGCTCAGATGTCTGCTGCACCTTCAGCAGCGAAAGAAAAGTCTTCTTCAGTCCATCTTCTGAATATTTCATCTCATTTGAGTCTCTCCCTTTAATGGAAAAATGAAAACGTCACAGAAATAAAAGACACATTCATGTGTTCATAACATCCACAGGAGGTTTTGGGTTCGTTTGTGATTTTGTGTCACACATTCTTAGTCATGACAAGTAAAATGTACTTTCAGTTCCTGTGAGCGAGGCGTCGTCGCCTCCAGCTCAGATCATTCATTCATTCATTCATTCATTCATTCATTCATTTACCTGCTGCAGTTCCTGCTCGCAGGTGTGACTGGGGTCCAATCCCAGGCTCTTATGACCTGCTGCATCACAAAAGAAAAGTGTGAATCTGTTTGAATAAGTGGTTTTATGCTTATGCGCTCGAAAACAAATGTGTTTTATATCTTAAATAAGCTGAAGGAATGAACTGATTGATGCTTAATAAAATCAAACGGTGAGAATAATCCCTGGTGATGAGACGTGAACCCATAACAGTCGACAGAAGGCCTGAGAAAACAATGACTGTTTCTAACAAAACAGATGCTGTTGATGCCGACTGGAAAGTTCCAGCCTGAGGCGCCCTCTGCTGGTGAGAGTGTTCACTGCTGTCTGACTATGATGAGTGAATCTTTAAGAGTATGATCTATGAACATACTTATGGGTGAATCTTTAACAGTATGATCTATGAACATACTTATGGGTGAATATTTAACAGTATGATCTATGAACATACTTATGAGTGAATCTTTAACAGTATGATCTATGAACATACTTATGAGTGAATCTTTAACAGTATGATCTATGAACATACTTATGAGTGAATATGTAACAGTCTGATCTATGAACATACTTATGAGTGAATCTTTAACAGTATGATCTATGAACATACTTATGAGTGAATATTTAACAGTATGATCTATGAACATACTTATGAGTGAATATTTAACAGTATGATCTATGAACATACTTATGAGTGAATCTTTAACAGTATGATCTATGAACATACTTATGAGTGAATATTTAACAGTATGATCTATGAACATACTTATGGGTGAATCTTTAACAGTATGATCTATGAACATACTTATGAGTGAATCTTTAACAGTATGATCTATGAACATACTTATGGGTGAATATTTAACAGTATGATCTATGAACATACTTATGGGTGAATATTTAACAGTATGATCTATGAACATACTTATGAGTGAATCTTTAACAGTATGATCTATGAACATACTTATGAGTGAATCTTTAACAGTATGATCTATGAACATACTTATGAGTGAATATTTAACAGTATGATCTATGAACGTACTTATGAGTGAATCTTTAACAGTATGATCTATGAACGTACTTATGGGTGAATATTTAACAGTATGATCTATGAACATACTTATGAGTGAATATTTAACAGTATGATCTATGAACATACTTATGAGTGAATCTTTAACAGTATGATCTATGAACATACTTATGGGTGAATATTTAACAGTATGATCTATGAACATACTTATGGGTGAATATTTAACAGTATGATCTATGAACATACTTATGAGTGAATCTTTAACAGTATGATCTATGAACATACTTATGGGTGAATATTTAACAGTATGATCTATGAACATACTTATGGGTGAATATTTAACAGTATGATCTATGAACATACTTATGAGTGAATCTTTAACAGTATGATCTATGAACATACTTATGAGTGAATCTTTAACAGTATGATCTATGAACGTACTTATGAGTGAATATTTAACAGTATGATCTATGAACGTACTTATGAGTGAATCTTTAACAGTATGATCTATGAACGTACTTATGGGTGAATATTTAACAGTATGATCTATGAACATACTTATGAGTGAATATTTAACAGTATGATCTATGAACATACTTATGAGTGAATCTTTAACAGTATGATCTATGAACATACTTATGGGTGAATATTTAACAGTATGATCTATGAACATACTTATGGGTGAATATTTAACAGTATGATCTATGAACATACTTATGAGTGAATCTTTAACAGTATGATCTATGAACATACTTATGGGTGAATATTTAACAGTATGATCTATGAACATACTTATGAGTGAATCTTTAACAGTATGATCTATGAACATACTTATGAGTGAATCTTTAACAGTATGATCTATGAACATACTTATGAGTGAATATTTAACAGTATGATCTATGAACATACTTATGAGTGAATCTTTAACAGTATGATCTATGAACATACTTATGAGTGAATATTTAACAGTATGATCTATGAACATACTTATGAGTGAATCTTTAACAGTATGATCTATGAACATACTTATGAGTGAATCTTTAACAGTATGATCTATGAACATACTTATGGGTGAATATTTAACAGTATGATCTATGAACATACTTATGAGTGAATATTTAACAGTATGATCTATGAACATACTTATGAGTGAATCTTTAACAGTATGATCTATGAACATACTTATGAGTGAATATTTAACAGTATGATCTATGAACATACTTATGAGTGAATCTTTAACAGTATGATCTATGAACATACTTATGGGTGAATATTTAACAGTATGATCTATGAACATACTTACGAGTGAATATTTAACAGTATGATCTATGAACATACTTATGAGTGAATATTTAACAGTATGATCTATTAACATACTTATGAGTGAATATTTAACAGTATGATCTATGAACGTACTTAAGAGTGAATATTTAACAGTATGATCTATGAACATACTTATGAGTGAATCTTTAACAGTATGATCTATGAACATACTTATGAGTGAATATTTAACAGTATGATCTATGAACATACTTATGAGTGAATATTTAACAGTATGATAATGTTGAACATTTAAAGCAGCATCCTGCCTGTAAAAATAAAACGACATCCTCTCAAACACGTATAAAGATGATGACATCATCACTTTGTATCCACGAACAACAAAAATCAATGCTGCCAAATATTTTTAACTGTATTTAAGTGTATTTTCTGTATTTAAATGAAAGTTAGACATTACATGTGCAAAATAATTCTAAGAAGAGTCAAGGTCCAGAAGAGGGACCATCTGGACAGCGCTGGAGATAAGCCTGAAACACAGAGAGAGAAGTTCTACAGGTTCTTTTAGCTGGACTTCATTCGGTGCCGCTGAAGTCCAAACAGCAGCTTCTTCAGTTACGATGGATGTTCTGATACATGAGGACCTTCTGGTTCTTTCTGAGTGACTCTTTGAGAACGTGGAACCCATCAGAACATGTTCATTTGAGGAAGTGGACCTGGTAGGCCAGGAGGTATCCGTCGTTGTACATGTAGATCTGTCTGTTGGTGGGGTTGTAGCTCAGGCTGGACACGCCTTTGGCGACCTTCTGCAGCGGCAGAACCAGTGAATTGTCTTCTTTGCCCGTCGCCGTGTCGAAGGCGTAGAAGACCTCCTCTTGGGACTCGTCCACGTACCGCGTGGCGTACAGAACCCCACACACCATGAAGGCGTTGCTCACCGACTTCTTGAACAACCGGGTCTCCCACGTCTGTGAGACGTTGAGGGTCTCGGCGTCGGCGTCCCAGACGAGCCGGCTCGCCACCATGTTACCGTGATTTCCAACAGTGGCGTAGAGCGCCCACAGGCCCGACTCATCGGCCTCCACGTCGATGTCGCTGTTGGCCCGGCAGTCGTAGTAGCAGTAGGGGAACTTGTTGTTGAAGCCCACCTCGGAGCCCGGCAGACTGACCCGTTTGACAATCTTGGTCTGCAGGTCGTAGCGGCAGACGTCTGCAGAGCGATAGCAGTGATAGTAGAACGCCTCGCCGTACAGAACCGCACTGGGACCCTCGATGCTGTTGGCGTGAGTGTGGGACGGCGCCAGAACGACGTCCTTGTGGTTGGCGGACGCCATGAAGTCCTCGTAGGTCTGATAGACGCGCACCGTGTTCCCGAAGATGTTGCTGCTGACGAGAGGCTGAACCCAGTGGAGGTTCTGCTCAACCTCCATCTGGGCCTGTTTGCCCCACGAACCCGAGATCTGGTTCTTCCCGTAGGGACTGACCGTCGTCACCACCGGATCACTGATGCTGGTGATCAGACCCTTATAGCAGAACTGGTTGCTGCCTGGAAAAACCAAGAGAAGAAAAGTCCAGAAGATCAGCTGATTTCAGACTCAGGTGACGTCTCCTGAGATCCTCCGACTCGCTGCTGGTCTCTCTTCTGATCTTATTTGTCTTTTAGTGTGAAGAAAAGTACAAACGGAGGAACAACAACAACAACAACAACAAACACCTCAACAATGTTTGTAGTTTTAAGTTCTTCATAAGTCAAACGTCTCCTCCTGCAGAGGACGCTGTGAGATGACCGTAGAACATCAAACGTCGGCGCACAACTCACCTGATCGGTCTCAGTCATGGTAATGAGTGATTGACAGCTGTCACTCTTGGACCCAGAAACAACAAACACACCTCTGAAGTCTTTGGGCAGCGTCCTGCAGGACTCAGCTCTGTTCTTCAGGTTCCTCAGCTTCTCTTTGACCGTCTGCATGTTGATGCTGTTTGACATCTGCATCCTGTCGACATGTCTGCGCAGTTTGTCCACCTGACACACACACACACACACCCACACACACACACATGTATACATGCACACACACAAACACACACCCAAATACACACACATACACACACACATGTATACATGCACACACACAAACACACACCCAAATACACACACATACACACACATACAAACCCACAGACACACACCCACATACACACACATGCACGCACACACACACAAACCCACAAATGCACAAACACATACAAACCCACACACACACACACATGCAAGCACACACACCCACACACACACACAAATAGAAACCCACACATGCACACACACATACAAACCCACACACACACAGACACACATGAACGCACACACATACACACACACACATACACACAAACCCACACACACATACAAATAGAAACCCACACATGCACACACACATACAAACCCACACACGCACAAACACACACCCACACACACAAACACACACCCACATACACATACACATGCACGCACGCACACACATACAAACCCACACACGCACAGAAACAAACACACACCCACATGCACACACACAGACACGCATGCACACGTACAGACATACACAAACATAAATACACATACAGTTAACAGATCAGAAAAGTCTGGGTGTCATGTGACCGGTGTCATGTGACCGGTGTCATGTGACCGGTGTCGGCTGCAGGTTCTGCCGTACCTCCTTGGACAGTGTCTCGGTCTGGGCGTTGTTCAGCTGGCTGTGGACCGAACCGATGTTGGTCTCAAGCTGGCTGAGCTCCTGACCCAGCCGGCGCAGGGACAGGACCGAGTACAGGCCCTTTTGGTTCAGGTACTGGTGAGGTTCCAGTCGGGCCGTTATGTTGTCGTAGAGATCCTGGAACACTGGGAGATTCTGGCCGGACAGCTTCATCTGTAACAGAACACAGGGTTCTGTAACAGAACACAGGGTTCTGTTACAGATGAAGTTCAGGATTTTATCCTTTGGGTCCAAACCCGGAACTTCAGATAAGTTAGAACTGCAGAATGATGTGATGTCACATATCAGCACGGCATCGGGTCCGGCACTTGACCCGATGCCGTCTCCATCAAGAACCACACTCAGAAAAATGACTGGAGTTCTCACCTGTACTTGCAGCTCCTTCAGAGATTCTCCACAGGTCTGGACCTTCTGCAGAACCGCCTCATACTTCTCAGTGGGGAACGTCCACTGACGTGAGTCCACCGTACAAACGCAGGAGCCGTCCTTCATCTGGCCCGACAGACGCTGAGCCCGCCCGCCATCCTGCCGTCACACAAGTATGGAAACAGATGTTTACGGGAAGTTCTGAAGGAAGTTCTGACTGGTGTCCGGATCTTTTACTTCTGGGTTTTACAGTGTAACTCACTGAAAGCAGCAGCAGCAGCAGGAGCAGCATGGTGGCAGCTGGAAACACTGGAGCTGACTGATGAAGATGTGAGCGGATCCTCCTCTTCTCCCTTCTGTTATAACAGTCACAACCTGCAATAGTCCTGCTGCTTCCTCCCTCGTGCAATCAGAGAATTGGGTCACAGCAGAACTTTTTCGACCCAATCAGGTGGAAGTGAAACTCTCTCCGAGGAGTTTCGCACAGCTGGACTTTCTGACATTTCCTCATCGACCGTTTTAAAGTTATTTCACAAGTGTGACTTCCTCTGCAGAGTTCTGCGGTCTTCATCACAGAACCACGCTCAGAACCAGTCACGGGTTTTAGGATGTCGGAAGAATACAGAAAACAAATAAAGACATCAGGAAGATTTATTCAAAGACCAGGAGGAAGAAGTTCAAAAGTTCAAAACATCGTCCTGTGGAAAACAGATGAAGGTGAAGCTGCTGAGTGTCGAGAAGAAGAGTGAACATGTACGATCAAAGGTCATCCATTCATCCATCCATCCATCCATCATCATTCATCCATCCATCATCATTCATCCATCCATCATCATTCATCCATCCATCATCATTCATCCATCATCATTCATCCATCCATCATCATTCATCCATCATCATCCATTCATCCATCCATCCATCCATCATCATTCATCCATCCATCATCATTCATCCATCCATCATCATTCATCCATCATCATCCATTCATCCATCCATCCATCATTCATCCATCCATCCATCATCATTCATCCATCCATGAATCCATCCATCCATCATCATTCATCCATCCATCATCATTCATCCATCCATCCATCCATCCATCATCATTCATCCATCCATACTCATTCATCCATTCATCCATCCATCCATCATTCATCCATCCATGAATCCATCCATCCATCATCATTCATCCATCCATGAATCCATCCATCATCATTCATCCATCCATCATCATTCATCCATCCATGAATCCATCCATCCATCATCATTCATCCATCCATCATCATCCATTCATCATCATCCATTCATCCATCCATCCATCCATCATTCATCCATGAATCCATCCATCCATCATCATTCATCCATCCATGAATCCATCCATCCATCATCATTCATCCATCCATCCATCCATCATCATTCATCCATCCATCATCATTCATCCATCCATCATCATTCATCCATTCATCCATCCATCCATCCATCCATCATTCATCCATCCATGAATCCATCCATCCATCATCATTCATCCATCCATCATCATTCATCCATCCATCATCATTCATCCATCATCATCCATTCATCCATCCATCCATCATCATTCATCCATCCATCATCATTCATCCATCCATGAATCCATCCATCCATCATCATTCATCCATCCATGAATCCATCCATCCATCATCATTCATCCATCCATCATCATTCATCCATCCATCATCATTCATCCATCATCATCCATTCATCCATCCATCCATCCATCCATCATCATTCATCGATCCATCATCATTCATCCATCCATGAATCCATCCATCCACCATCATTCATCCATCCATCCATCATTCATCCATCCATCCATCATTCATCCATCCATCATCATTCATCCATCCATCATCATTCATCCATCCATCATCATTCATCCATCCATGAATCCATCCATCCATCATCATTCATCCATCCATCCATCCATCCATCATCATTCATCCATCCATCCATCATTCATCCATCCATCCATCATCATTCATCCATCCATCCATCATCATTCATCCATCCATGAATCCATCCATCCATCATCATTCATCCATCAATCATTAATTTATCCATCCATTTATGCATGAATCCATCCATCATCTATCCATCATCATTCATCCATCCATCATTCATTCATCCATCCATCCATCCATCATCATTCATCCATCATTCATCCATCCATCATCATTCATCCATCCATCATCATTCATCCATCAGTCATTCATCCATCATCATTCATCCATCCATGAATCCATCCATCATCATTCATCCAACACTCATTCATTTATCCATCCATTTATGCATGAATTTATCCATCATCCATCCATCCATCCATCATCATTCATCCATCATCCATGAATCCATCCATCCATTATCATTCATCCATCAATCATTAATTTATCCATCCATTTATGCATGAATCCATCCATCCATCCATCATCATCCATCCATCCATCATTCATCCATCCATCCATCCATCCATCATTCATCCATCCATCCATCATCATTCATCCATCCATGAATCCATCCATCCATCATCATTCATCCATCCATCATCATTCATCCATCCATCCATCATCATTCATCCATCCATACTCATTCATCCATTCATCCATCCATCCATCATTCATCCATCCATGAATCCATCCATCCATCATCATTCATCCATCCATGAATCCATCCATCATCATTCATCCATCCATCATCATTCATCCATCCATGAATCCATCCATCCATCATCATTCATCCATCCATCATCATTCATCCATCATCATCCATTCATCCATCCATCCATCCATGATTCATCCATGAATCCATCCATCCATCATCATTCATCCATCCATGAATCCATCCATCCATCATCATTCATCCATCCATCCATCCATCATCATTCATCCATCCATCATCATTCATCCATCCATCATCATTCATCCATTCATCCATCCATCCATGAATCCATCCATCCATCATCATTCATCCATCCATGAATCCATCCATCATCATTCATCCATCATCATCATTCATCCATCCATGAATCCATCCATCCATCATCATTCATCCATCCATGAATCCATCCATCCATCATCATTCATCCATCCATCATCATTCATCCATCCATCATCATTCATCCATCATCATCCATTCATCCATCCATCCATCCATCATCATTCATCGATCCATCATCATTCATCCATCCATGAATCCATCCATCCACCATCATTCATCCATCCATCCATCATTCATCCATCCATCCATCATTCATCCATCCATCATCATTCATCCATCCATCATTCATCCATCCATACATCATCATTCATCCATCCATCATCATTCATCCATCCATCATCATTCATCCATCCATCCATCCATCATCATTCATCCATCCATCCATCATTCATCCATCCATCCATCATCATTCATCCATCCATCCATGAATCCATCCATCCATCATCATTCATCCATCCATCATTAATTTATCCATCCATTTATGCATGAATCCATCCATCATCCATCCATCATCATTCATCCATCCATCATTCATTCATCCATCCATCCATCCTCATTCATCCATCATTCATCCATCCATCACCATTCATCCATCCATCATCATTCATCCATCAGTCATTCATCCATCATCATTCATCCATCCATGAATCCATCCATCATCATTCATCCAACACTCATTCATTTATCCATCCATTTATGCATGAATTTATCCATCATCCATCCATCATCATTCATCCATCATCATTCATCCATCCATCATCATTCATCCATCCATCATTCATCCATCCATCATCATTCATCCATCCATCATCATTCATCCATCCATCATCATTCATCCATCCATCATCATTCATCCATCATCATCCATTCATCCATCATCATTCATCCATCCATGAATCCATCCATCATCATTCATCCATCATCATCATTCATCCATCCATGAATCCATCCATCCATCATCATTCATCCATCCATGAATCCATCCATCCATCATCATTCATCCATCCATCATCATTCATCCATCCATCATCATTCATCCATCATCATCCATTCATCCATCCATCCATCCATCATCATTCATCGATCCATCATCATTCATCCATCCATGAATCCATCCATCCACCATCATTCATCCATCCATCCATCATTCATCCATCCATCCATCATTCATCCATCCATCATCATTCATCCATCCATCATTCATCCATCCATACATCATCATTCATCCATCCATCATCATTCATCCATCCATCATCATTCATCCATCCATCCATCCATCATCATTCATCCATCCATCCATCATTCATCCATCCATCCATCATCATTCATCCATCCATCCATGAATCCATCCATCCATCATCATTCATCCATCCATCATTAATTTATCCATCCATTTATGCATGAATCCATCCATCATCCATCCATCATCATTCATCCATCCATCATTCATTCATCCATCCATCCATCCTCATTCATCCATCATTCATCCATCCATCATCATTCATCCATCCATCATCATTCATCCATCAGTCATTCATCCATCATCATTCATCCATCCATGAATCCATCCATCATCATTCATCCAACACTCATTCATTTATCCATCCATTTATGCATGAATTTATCCATCATCCATCCATCATCCATCCATCCATTATCATTCATCCATCAATCATTAATTTATCCATCCATTTATGCATGAATCCATCCATCATCCATCCATCATCATTCATCCATCATCATTCATCCATCCATCATCATTCATCCATCCATCATTCATCCATCCATCATCATTCATCCATCCATGAATCCATCCATCATCATTCATCCATCCATCATCATTCATCCATCCATCATTCATCCATCCATCATCATTCATCCATCCATCCATGAATCCATCCATCCATCATCATTCATCCATCCATCATTAATTTATCCATCCATTTATGCATGAATCCATCCATCATCCATCCATCCATCATCATTCATCCATCATCCATCATCCATCATCATTCATCCATCAATCATTAATTTATCCATCCATTTATGCATGAATCCATCCATCATCCATCCATCCATCATTCATCCATCATCATTCATCCATCATCATTCATCCATCCATCATCATTCATCCATCCATCATTCATCCATCCATCATCATTCATCCATCCATGAATCCATCCATCATCATTCATCCATCCATCATCATTCATCCATCCATCATTCATCCATCCATCATCATTCATCCATCCATGAATCCATCCATCATCATTCATCCAACACTCATTCATTCATCCATCCATTTATGCATGAATCCATCCATCATCCATCCATCCATCATCATTCATCCATCATCCATGAATCCATCATCCATCATCATTCATCCATCAATCATTCATTCAGCCATCCATGAATCCATCCATCATCATTCATCCAACACTCATTCATTCATCCATCCATTTATGCATTTATCCATCAATCAGCCATCATCTATTCCTGGATGGATGATGTTATCCATCATCCATCCATTAATTTATCCATCATTCATCCATCCATTCATTCATCCATCCATCACTCACCCATCCATCATTAATCCATGCAGTTATCCATCATCATCCAACAATCATGCATTC
The DNA here is from genome assembly GCA_037951165.1 of Lophius americanus. Taxonomy (NCBI): domain Eukaryota; kingdom Metazoa; phylum Chordata; class Actinopteri; order Lophiiformes; family Lophiidae; genus Lophius; species Lophius americanus. The sequence continues at coordinate 89,766 of JBBDHG010000204.1, read as the reverse complement.
ATCCATCGTTCCATCATCCATTATATCCCTAAAATACATCATTTCATTTATAAATTAAATGTATTATTATTATTATCACTTTTGTTTTTGTTCTAATCGGTTTCAAAAACTTTATTCCACACTTTCAAATATAAAACGATGAAAAGATATTTCTTTGTTATTTGTGCAGGAATATGAGGTTATTTTGTTCCTGCACACCATAAAAAGAGAATTATTGGTTATTTACAAACAAAAACATTTCCACTGGTGAAACAATCACATTAAGTTTTTAGAACTTGAATGAATAATTTACATTCAAAAATACTTAATACTTAATTTGGTTTTCTATTTGAAGTAATAAAGTGCATCAACAATATTCTTTTTACAGTGCATGATTATATCTCAGACGCGATATGATAGTAAAATTCAAACTTTGCAGATTCTTCAAATCTCTAGAGTCCAGAGAAGTTTTTAACGTCTAGAGTCTAGACGTTAAAAACTTTGACCTTAAATTTCTGACTGGTGAATTCTTTATTTAATTGTGTTTTTAGTGTCCCAACAGTCTGCTGCTCTCAAAAAAACATTATGGGTGCAACTGATAAATGTCCTGTATTGCAATAAGGAAGGCAGTGACAGATTGTTGGCCCCGCCCCTCTACCTGGAGACACGCCTTCTTGTGTGGAATATTCCACAGCCCTTCAACACAAAGAAAATGATGAAAAGACTTTACAAAACAATCTCTTCTCTATCTGCCTCCTCTTCAGAACTTCATGGCTCCTCAGCCAAAGGTCCAAACGGTCTGGTGTCTTTGATGTCCCTCGTTCACAAACACTCAGACAAACTGATGTGGAGAAAAGAGGAACCTGTTTGACGGCGACCCTCTACTAACAGATGTCCTGATGGTCTTCATGTGGGCCGTTACACTACATGAGAGGAACATCTCACATTTATGTGGAACTTCCTCACGTTCGGTCTCTGGTATTTCCAACACTTTCAAAACATCTTTTGAAATTTCACTTAGTTGACGATTTTTGAAATTCCAGTTCTGCTTCTGATCCGACCCCAAGAAGGAAGTTGTTCCGTCATGACCCGTTAGACACATCCACCACACATGAAAAGGTTCTCAGTTAAGAAGCTGCTGCCGGGTTTTACTTCACTCTGATCCAGAATGAAGCTGCGTGAGATTTTTCCTCTGTGGGTTCTGATCAGCCTCAGCCTCCAGGTACAAACCCAAAAGAACCCTTGTCATTAGAATCTACTCTCAGTTTATTGAAATGATCCTATGTCATTGGTGTGATTATCTTGACGTGACCTGTTTCCTGTGGGGTTCAGGCTCCTCCAGGAGAAGTGTGTGTGTGTGAGTTTGAGACCTCTGAGAAGGTTTTCCCTGAGGACCAACTCAGCAGAGCAGCGGAGACGGCGTCAGAATGCAGCAGCAACGTGATGCCAGTGCAGGTAACTCATGCTTTTATTTTATAAACCAGACAGGAAGAGTACGATCACGTTCAGAAACAATAACGCTTTACTAGTAATGATAAAGATATGAACCTATTCCACCTTCTGTATTGTGGTATTTGCGGCGTGTTTTTACTGTGTTGTGGTATTTGCGGCGTGTTTTTACTGTGTTTTGGTATTTGCGGCGTGTTTTTACTGTGTTGTGGTATTTTCGGCGTATTTTTACTGTGTTGTGGTATTTGCGGCGTGTTTTTACTGTGTTGTGGAAATTACGGCGTTTTTTTACTGTGTTGTGGTATTTGCGGCGTGTTTTTACTGTGTTGTGGTATTTGCGGCGTGTTTTTACTGTGTTGTGGTATTTGCGGCGTGTTTTTACTGTGTTGTGGTATTTGCGGCGTGTTTTTACTGTGTTGTGGTATTCGCGGCGTGTTTTTACTGTGTTGTGGTATTCGCGGCGTGTTTTTACTGTGTTGTGGTATTTGCGGCGTGTTTTTACTGTGTTGTGGTATTTGCGGCGTGTTTTTACTGTGTTGTGGTATTTGCGGCGTGTTTTTACTGTGTTTTGGTATTTGCGGCGTGTTTTTACTGTGTTGCGGTATTTATGGCGTGTTTTACTGTGTTGTGGTATTCGCAGCGTGTTTTTACTGTGTTGTGGTATTTACGGCGTGTTTTCTTACTGTGCTGCGGTATCTTCCTGCTCCGTCTCCAGAGTCGGGATCTGGAGATTCTGCTGCTGGGTTTGGAGCGCCGTCTGCCCCGGCTGCAGGAGGACGTGTTGATCCTGGAGCAGGAGGACGATGGAGATCTCTACGCTGCCATCAGCCTGCAGGTGATCGAGAACGAGCTTACGGAGATCAAGCAGCTCATGGACCGGCTCGACAGCGCCTCCCAGCGGAACCAGAATCTTTCTAAAAGCACGACTGCACAGGTGAGTCCAGGCAGGACCAACACCCGCTGCTCAGAATCTACATCCAGGTGAAGGTGAAACATTCTGGCTCAGTTGTTTAAAGGAGCGCTGAGTTACTTTCTCCGCCGTCGCTCACATTTTAATGATGGGAGAATTCAACTCGCCACCCAAACCCAAACCGGAGATGAGTCGGAATGTTCTGTTCTAGAGACCACAGGGAGTAAAAGTGTAAAAATCATGTTTTGTCTGCCACTAGGGGGAACTTTATCTCCAAACCTTTTTAGTCCAGATGTCATGCGGGTGACTGGAGTCACGTTCCATCTCCTTTTATCATATCTGAACCACTAGGAGAAACTTCTGGCCGAAAACACAGATTCTGGTCCGTAACTTCCCTGAATCTACCAACGACTCCCACTGACCCGCGCTGCGACGTAAACATCTGACTGTCATGTGACCCACGCTGATCTTTGCTCTGCTGCCGCCCCACAGCTGAAGGCCCTCGAGACGCAGATGGAGGAGCTGGAGACGTACGACACCATGCAGGTGGTAAAGAGACAACAAGACAACCATCGCCTGAGGAGAGACCTGGACCTCTGCAGGAATGACCTCCGACCCCTCATCCAACCAACTCCGCCTCCTCCTAATCGTAAGCCTTAAGTTTGTTTTTTTAAATCTATCTGCTGCTGGACAGAATCCTATAAATGAAACGGTTCTGATTCAAAGAAATGCTTTACTGCAGTATTGTTCACGTTTGACTCTTACTTCACGTACTTACCCTGACTCTGGTTCCGTCTGCCGGGTCAGCACCTGGAAAAAAACTCAAACCAGAACAAGTAACTAGAGAACATGGCCACGACCCGACAGAACCAGACAAACATTCCTGTCTCAGCCGCTGAGAACCAGAACCAATCTCTTCCTCTACATTTGTATGATTTCTTCTTCATGTCGTGTTTTTCTTGCAGCTAACTGTCCTCATGGATACTTTGTGAACGTCACTGGGCCCAGGATCTTCACAGCAGGCGAGTTTCCCGGCACCCACAAGTACGGAGCCTGGGGTCGGGATCCCAAACCGGCGGCAGGGATGGAGAACTGGTACTGGATGGTGATGCTAACATCCAGCAACAGATACGCCCACTACGTCCGCCGCTACTCCAACCTCAACTCTCTCATCGTAGGGAAAAGTGTACCAGGTGAGACACCTGTTGGACCCAGACGCTCCACTCAAAAAACCTTTGAAAACTCAAAGTCATGGCCTTTTTGTTACCGTGACAACAGTGTTCAGGGGCCCTTTGAACACAAACGGTGACATCAAAGCCCCACTTCATGCCTGTTACGACTTCAGCCAACCAGAACTAACAATCTATGTTGTGTTTCTATTTCTTCCAGGTAATGTGCAGATCCACGCCTCCAACCCAACAACCAACACCGTCCAGGGTCCAAACGTTGTTCTGTATGGAGAGGCCCTGTTCTACAACTGTTACAACCAGGCCCAGCTCTGTCGATTCAACCTCACGGCAAAAACTGTCACCAACGTTAAACTCCCACAAAGCACCAGGTGAGATGATTCAGCTTCTGAAATGCTGGGATCTGTAGTCCGAAATCAGCCAACGAGTAACGGTACAAATGTGCAAACAGCTGATCGGCATATGACCCACCCCCCCACAGAGATCAGGAGACCCCTGACACAGGTGTCATGGCTCACCTGCTGAATGAAGCATAGATGTTTATCAGTAATTAATAATACGATATTTAATAAAAGAGTCATTTTTTTTCTGAAGTGAATAATTAGTCATAAAAAAGTGAACCATTCAGCACCAAGACCCGACACGTGTGGGATCTGACAGAAACTACGTCTCGTGTAAGTCCTCCCTGTAGTTCCTCTCCAGCTGCCCTGTACTACGTTATTGTTGTTTGTAAACATAACGTAAGCTAACGTTTGTCTTTGTTTGGGTTCAGGTATAACTCCAAGGGGAACTACTGCCACCTCGATGAATGCTACCCGTTCACCGACCTGGACCTCATGACGGATGAGTCCGGTGTGTGGGTGAGCTACACCACCGCCGAGGACTTTGGCAACCTGGTTCTTTCGGAGGTGAATGACGGCGAGCCGCCGACGTTGGGCCGGAGCTGGCGCACCTCGGTCTACAAGCAGTCCATGACCAACACCTTCATGGTGTGCGGCGTGCTGTACGCCACGCGCTACGTGGACAAAACCACGGAGGAGATCTTCTACTCCTATGACACCAGCACAGGTGAAGAAAAGTTCAACATCGGAGTCTTCCTCAGCAAGACGTCTCCCAACATTTATTCCCTCAACTACAGTCCAGTGGACCAGGTTCTGTACTCCTACAGCGACGCCTACATGCTGTCCTACAAGGTCTTGTTCTCTGAGAGTGGACAACTTCAACATGCTCAAAGTCCACGGGAGCGAATTCTGTGAATTCTCCTCCGTCTTCAGATAAATGCTCACCTGAACATAATAAAGAGTGAATAAGCAAACGGGTCTGAATGCTCATTAAATATACGGACTGGGCCTTTAAACCCACGGCCAGAACTTTTCACAGCAGTCGCTCAGCTCCTCCTCTCCTGTCAGTGCAGCAGAGTGAGGAGCTCTCCTGGTTCTCCTCCCTCACCCCTCACCCCTCCTCTCTCCTCCCTCACCCCTCCTCTCTCCTCCCTCACCCCTCCTCTCTCCTCCCTCACCCCTCCTCTCTCCTCCCTCACCCCTCCTCTCTCTCTACCTACAAACGACAGTCTAAATATCTGAATTACATTTGTTTTAGAAATCTTGCACAAAAAAAATATATTTTAAGTTAAGGCATTCTTTTTTATTTTCATTTTTTTAGGAACAAAGATGTTTCTTTATGATGTTGGAGGTTTTAAACACAGATATGTTGAATTCTCTAAACGTGATGAAACTCAAACATTATTGGTTTACTACAGGCAGACGTTTAAACTCAGTTATAAGGACAGAAGGAAACTCGACTGTTATGATCTCGCTCTTTTAACACAAACGACATCCGTCTCTCATCTAAGAGCTTCTCCAGTGACAGGAGGCATCTGGTAGAGCTTCAACGTGCTTCACTTCCAGCAGGTGTTGGAGAAGCTCTGAACGTCACACAGATGCTGAAGGGTCTCACTAATCAGACGAGCTGGGGTGAGAACCTATGAGCTCACGTCTATCAAACAAGAAGCTTCTGGAGGTAACTGACCCCACAACATCCTGCTGGACATGATACAAGTTCTTGACTGATCCTGCAGTCCGTTACTGGGACCAGAGTGGAGGAGTTCTGAGGTCCGCTGTGGAGAAGACCTTCCGACCTACCAATCATGCAAAACTAACATTTGTAGAGAACACTGAATGTTAAATGGAACATCTGCTCTTCCTTACTTTGTAAAGTTGGGTGAAGCTAGCATGAAGCTAGCAGGCATCCACGGCTGGCCTCAGCCCGGAAGAACATTAAAAACATCCTTGGACCCGGCCGCCTGGTTCCGGAGACGCCAGAAGGTTTAACCAGAATCGTAGATTGGCGAGACGAGGACGGATGGACATAGAAAAGATGACATCACATGTTCCGACATGAAGTCTTTATTTGTTACTTGATCAGTACACGGACAGACAACTTACTTTGTTTATATATTTATATATATATTTAAATTTTACAGTACACATAGGACACAAAGTAGGTAAGAGCCGTTCTAGTGATGTGGATAGAAACAAACTCAAAAGGAAGACTCCCACAATATGAAACCATCCAAATGAGAAAAGAAATTATTGCTCAATACAAATCAGTAATAATAATAGTAATAATGGCAGTGAGAGGAAGAGGAGTAGAAGTACTAGTACTAGAAGTAGTAGTAGTAGAAGTACTAGTACTAGAAGTACTAGTAGTAGAAGTACTAGTACTAGAAGTACTAGTAGTAGAAGTACTAGTAGTAGAAGTACTAGTACTATAAATACTAGTAGTAGAAGTACTAGTACTAGATGTACTAGTACTAGAAATACTAGTAGTAGAAGTACTAGTACTAGAAGTACTAGTAGTAGAAGTACTAGTACTAGATGTACTAGTACTATAAATACTAGTAGTAGAAGTACTAGTACTAGATGTACTAGTACTATAAATACTAGTAGTAGAAGTACTAGTACTAGATGTACTAGTACTATAAATACTAGTAGTAGAAGTACTAGTACTAGATGTACTAGTACTATAAATACTAGTAGTAGAAGTACTAGTACTAGAAGTACTAGTAGTAGAAGTACTAGTACTAATAGTAGAAGTACTAGTAGTAGAAGTACTAGTAGTAGAAGTACTAGTAGTAGAAGTTGTGTACTAGTAGTAGAAGTACTAGTAGTAGAAGTACTAGTAGTAGAAGTACTAGTACTAATAGTAGAAGTACTAGTAGTAGAAGTACTAGTACTAGTAGTAGAAGTACTAGTAGTAGAAGTACTAGTACTAGTAGTAGAAGTACTAGTACTAGTACTAGAAGTACTAGTACTAGAAGTACTAGTACTAGTAGTAGAAGTACTAGTAGTAGAAGTACTAGTACTAGTACTAGAAGTACTAGTACTAGAAGTACTAGTACTAGTAGTAGAAGTACTAGTAGTAGAAGTACTAGTACTAATAGTAGAAGTACTAGTAGTAGAAGTACTAGTACTAATAGTAGAAGTACTAGTAGTAGAAGTACTAGTAGTAGACGTACTAGTAGTAGAAGTACTAGTAGTAGAAGTACTAGTAGTAGAAGTACTAGTAGTAGAAGTACTAGTAGTAGAAGTACTAGTAGTAGAAGTAGGACCACATGGACCACTGTCATCACACCAGGAGGAACTCACAACCTACCGTTGCCTGTAGAAAAGGGAACAGAACTACGTTGAGTGTTTGAGAGTTCTGTTTGGGAACCCGCTCTACAAATAGAACCTATCTACAAGTGCAGGAAGGACCGGCGCCTTACAAACGGGTCAGATAGGGATGGATACGGATAGACCTCGCAGGAAGGAAGCGGGTTAGATGGTAAAGTTACGGCGGGTTAGGACAGAAGTGCGGGGGTTCTGAGAAGCGGGTCGACGATACTGTACAACACTTCAAAAAGGGACAGAATACATTCAGTCGCCCCCCGGCAGGTAAAGTAGGAGTGGTGCAGGTGGGAGCCAGAGAGAAGAGGAGGAGATAGCTCGGTGGAGAGAGAGAACATTGATCATGGTTGAACTTCATCCATGAGGTTCGGAGAGGAGTCTCTGATCTTCTGCGTCACACATTTTCTTTACCTACACGTACTGGACATCTCAAACGGTTCATCGATCATCAGCAGAAACATTCTGTTTCTGTGGGTCGGCTGTTCTCTCCGCCCCGTAGAGGCCAGAAACACAACTACCGCACCAACACTCTAAAAGCGACGTCAGCTGTTAGCCCTTAAGGCTGCTACTGAGATCTCCTGTGAGAGCCGGGGCACCTTGTGATTTGTTTTTAGGGGAAAGTGTTGATTTTTTTAAGGTGGCTGGGATTTTGCCCTACATTCTGAGCTTGAAGCCGAAGTGGCTTCAAAAAAGCCCCGCCCCTTACAGGCGGCCTCAGGATTGTGCCTTTGCGATTGGAAGCTATGTTCCTTCTGAAGGGGGACCAAATGGTGAGACTGTAAACAGGAGTGACTATGAAGCATGAACACGGCCCAATACTGGAGGGGAGCCCATCTGTGATGAAGGGGGTCCAGATTAGAGCAGAACCCAGCACACAGTTTCACTAAGAGCCTGAAACTAAACACACACTACCTTGGTGAAAATGCGTCTAGTAAGCATATCGACATGAACAAGCGCGCGCGCACACACACACACACACACACACACACACACACACACACACACACACACACACAGAGAGGACTGTGTGTGTGTGTGTGTGGACTGTGGACCTGAAGTACGACACCCAGAGAGACTCCCACATTTTATCTCCTCATTCTGTTCCCTCAGACCTCCTGCTCCTCCATCGCCTCCTCCTTCTCCGGATCACGTGATCTCCTGCTGCTGACCGACGGAGTTACGTTTCTTTGTGGGGGTATGAAAAAGGGGCAGGTGGAGAATAAGGTGAGACGTAGGTAAAACACAGGAGAGACACCGGAGAACGGAAACAGCCGTCTAACTCTTGTTGGGGTGGGGGGGTTGGGGTGGGGGTTCTGTAGAACACTCAGGTTATTTTACAGTGGAGGACTGAAGAAGAAGACAGGTGAGTAGACAGAGACAGCCACAGCTCCTCCTCTCTGCCCCTTCCCTTACTGGCTCTTCTTTCACCCCTCCCTCCCTCCCTCCCTCTGTGACCGGCGAGCTTTTTAGCAGGACACCTCCATGGTTTGCGCCACGATGCCGACTCCCTCGGTGCTCTCGGAATGAGTGCAGGCGCGGGAGCGAGGTCCGTCTATGGAGCTGGCGCTGGTCAGGGAGGCGGTCCTGGAGCGGGCCAGGCGGGTCATGCTGGCGGAGGGCACTGGAGGAACAGTGTGGGTGTCGGGGAGAGTGGAGCATTAGATGATGAGAGAGAAGGCTGCGTGTGAAGATGGGAGGATGTGGGGAGACATGCTCATATGCACTACTGAAGAAGACTGTCTCTCTGGTGGAGGAAGGCTGGATGTTCATTAAAGCTGAGACGATCATCAGCATCAAGAACATCAAAGAACAACGTTATTTTAGGGATTTCTGTCGGGGCCAGTGGAAAATAGGTCTTATAATATCAAACCTGTTTATTTCTCCGTACAGTAAATAAAGGCGTCATAATTATGACATTATTTCAGTGGCTGTATATAATATATATATATAGTGAGTATAAGTACATAACATTAAATGTTCCAGACAGTAACTGATAAACAAAAGTTTCCTACATTATAACAAGTTCTACCAAGAAGAACGGAATGTCTCCTTCAGAATGAAGTAAAAATAACAACCGTCTGATTAAAATGTTTGAATAAACTTATAGATAAACACCTTTATTATTTATTGTCTGGTTGTTTACATGTATTAAGTAACAACGTTACCGTCAGCTCTCACGTTCTATAATGGTGAGCTGAAGGTTAACTATTGAGACGCACATCGTCTCTAGAACTCTTGATCATTACTATCTTCACCGAGTCGTGGAGGAAGTTCCACCAGGAGGAGGCTCCACCAGGAGGAGGCTCCACCAGGAGGAGGCTCCACCAGGAGGTGGTAAAGTTGGTTTTCTAGCAGACGCTCCGCTCAGAACTAACTGGAGGCCATGCAAAGAGCAGTGCTGGAGATGCGATGGGAGGAATAGAGGACAGGAAGCGAAGGCAGATATTTTTCCACAAGGGGAAAAATGTTTTGACCAAAAACAAAGATGGATTTTAAAGTCCTTGGAATAAAAAGTAAATACACCAGAAATGACAGCAGAAAATAAAAGTCATCTAAACAGACGCTTCATAACAAAATCTTATCCAAATAAATTTCAAAATGCCAAAGTCATCGAACAGGGCAGCATTAAGAGGTCAGAGGTGAACAGGAAGGAGGAAGTACCTGTCCCTCCACTCAACCTCCGATCCTTCACATAAGCAACTGAGAGAACGGGGCGAAGGAGACAGAGGGCAAAATTAACAACCACATGTTCCCCGCATGAAACACACAACACACTTACAACACTGACACACACTTATAAACACTGTAATACACAGATACACACTTATAACACTGACACACACTTATAAACACTGTAATACACAGATACACACTTATAACACTGACATACACTGTAAAACAATGACAGACACCACACCAGTACTGCTGTATCACAGAATGCTGTATGATAGAATTGTTTATCATAGAATGCTGTATCATAGAATGCTGTATCATAGAATGCTGTATCATAGAACACTGTATGATAGAATGTTTTATCATAGAAGGCTGTATCATAGAATAGGAAACCTTTGTAGGGTACTCACTGTAGCCCATCCCCTGCAGGAAGTACTTGAAGGCCTCAGTCAGCTTCCCGGGCTGAAAAACAACATGTGGGTGTCTAGGTCTCGGGTTTGGAGCCAAAGATGTGACCTAAGAACCAAGCCTGTTTGAATTATTACCTGTGTGAGCTGAGGAAGTCCACCAGAATCAGCCATCTTCCAGAGACAGAGCAGACGTTAACTTCTTACACATTCATACGTTTTCTGCCAACTACAATGTTCAAACCCAGAGAATTAAATCCTCTGTGATCCTGTTACTAGATGAAGCTGGTCGGGGATTCATCCTCCTTGTTGATATAATTAACGTCTGGTTGGATTACTGATGGCTGAGGAAGGACGTCGCCCTATATGATGAATTAAACTCCAACAGAAGACGTCACGACTCCTTCACTCAGCAGCAGGAATAATCAAGCTCTAGATGTCTGATTGACAGATGGTGACCGTGATATTTTGCCTCTAAATGAAATGGAAAGAAAACTGTCGACGATTCTACCTGTCAATCAAAAAGTTACTAAAAAAGTGTGTTTTGGTGAGAGGAAGTGAATGAGTCTTGTCATTGAGGAGACAGAACGCCACGGGTCCTAACAGGAAGTTTACCCGACACATACAATCATTTTTATTATTTGTTCACATTTCTTCTTTAAGTCTCTAAAATGTTAAACATATTCATAAAAAATCATCTAAATGTCCCAAAAAGCCGAAGTAAATGAAGCCAAAGTGCTTCATATTCTTGTCTGATCACTGATCATCTGCTTGTATCAGAGGACACCGTATCGCATTTTTTCATATATCCCATTACTTTTATTAGACTAATCAGCAGTTTATCATACTGGACTGGATGTCTACTTCTGGTTCTGTTGGGCTTTGATGGAGGTTTGTGCTTTCTAGTCAGACGTTGTGTTCAATGACAGAGGATGAGTCGGTACGATCAAAACAAAGAGTTACCTTCAGGAAGGTGGTGTTGGTTGGGTCCAGTTTGGAGTTGCACTCGACCTTTAGGAGAAAAACAGAAAGTTGAACTCAATGGCTTCATCCTCTATAAACGGTAAATGTGAGGAGGGTTGGAGACGTTCAGAACGAACATTCATCAGTGTGTGAGTGACCCAGATGCTGCAGTGTTCTGCATGAGTCACTCCTGCATGCTGAGAGCACTGCCGCAGTACACACACACACACACTCACATATACACACACTCACATATACACACACACACACACTCACATACATACATACAAACACACACACATATATACGCACACACTGACATATACACACACTCACATATACACACACACACACACTCACATACATACATACAAACACACACACATATATACGCACACACACTGACATACATACAAACACACACACACATATATACACACACACACACAAATATAAACACAATCACATACATACAAACACACACACATATATACACACACACACATATATAAACACAATCACATACATACAAACACACACCTACACATGCATATACACACACACACACATACATACAAACACACACACACACTGACACAAAGGACAGACCGAGGGAGGACAGACAATGAGGGTACAGTGTCAACAACATGAGTGGATGTGATGAATGGATTTAAGACTCTGGACAGATGAAGAGGAGGAAGAGGACGCTCCGCTGTAGACATACAGGAAGGAGGAAAAGAAAGATGGTGGACTCACCACTCCCTCCTCAGCGGGGGAGTTGTCTCCCACCACCAGCATCACAGGACACCTGAGGGAAGATCTCAGCTAGTTAAGTCTGCAGCAGACCCTTAGAGCGCTCTTACTGAATCTGGAGGTTGGTTGTGATTGTTGCTAAGAGATGGACTGGAGTGGATTCAGGTGGGAAATGTATCTCTGAAACACTTCATATGTAAATGTTACGATGGAGCGTGTCGTGTCACCGCGCCGTCTGCGGACTCACTTCAGGGTTTTGGCATTGACCACGGTCCCGCTGCGATTCATCTCCAGGTCCCTTCGACTGAATAAGAGGAGACAACATGGTGGTTAGGATGAAGAGGGTTTGTATATCTGTCTAATCTGTGTGTGTGTGTAGTGTATATAATGTGTGTGTGTGTAGTGTGTGTGTGGTGTGTACATTATGTGTGTGTGTAGTGTAGTGTGTGGTGTGTATATAAAGTGTGTGTGTGTGTGTGTAGTGAGTGTGTGGTGTGTGTATATAATGTGTGTGTGTGTGTGTATAAATAATGTGTGTGTAGTGTAGTGTGTGGTTTGTGTATAAAATGTGTGAGTAGTGAGTGTGTGTATATAATGTGTGAGTGTAGTGTGTGTACTGTAGTGTGTTTAGTGTGTGTGTGTGTAGTGTGTGTATGTGTGTGTGTAGTGTGTGTATATAATGTGTGTGTAGTGTGTGTAGTGTAGTGTGTACTGTAGTGTGTTTAGTGTGTGTGTAGTTCGTGTGTGTAGGGTAGTGTGTGTGTGTATATAATGTGTGTGTGTAGTGTGCGTGTAGTTCGTGTGTGTAGGGTAGTGTGTGTGTGTGTGTAGTTCGTGTGTGTAGGGTAGTGTGTGTGTAGTTTGTGTGTGTAGGGTAGAGTGTGTAGTGTGTGTGTAGTTCGTGTGTGTAGGGTAGTGTGTGTGTGTGTGTAGTTCGTGTGTGTAGGGTAGTGTTTGTGTGTGTGTGTAGTTCGTGTGTGTAGGGTAGTGTGTGTGTAGTTCGTGTGTGTAGGGTAGAGTGTGTAGTGTGTGTGTAGTTCGTGTGTGTAGGGTAGTGTGTGTGTGTGTAGTTCGTGTGTGTAGGGTAGTGTGTGTGTGTGTGTAGTTCTTGTGTGTAGGGTAGTGTGTGTAGTGTGTGTTGTGTAGTTCGTGTGTGTAGGGTAGTGTGTGTGTGTGTGTGTGTATAATGTGTGTGTGTAGTGTGTGTGTGGTTCGTGTGTGTAGGGTAGTGTGTGTGTGTGTGTGTAGTTCGTGTGTGTAGGGTAGTGTGTGTGTGTGTGTAGTTTGTGTGTGTAGGGTAGTGTGTGTGTGTCTGTGTGTAGTGAGTGTGTGTGTGTGTGTAGTGAGTGTGTGTGTGTGTAGTGAGTGTGTGTGTGTGTAGTGTGTGTGTGTGTAGTGTGTGTGTGTCTGTGTGTAGTGAGTGTGTGTGTGTGTGTGTGTGTAGTGAGTGTGTGTGTGTGTAGTGAGTGTGTGTGTGTGTAGTGTGTGTGTGTGTGTGTGTGTGTGTGCGCTCCTCCACCTGTTGTACATGTTCCAGAAGAGCTGCAGGTTGAACTGGTTGAGGTTGTTGTTGATCTGTTGCCGGTAACTCTGCACCAGCTCCGTGTTATTCATCAGCTCCTCCTGAGAGAAACACCAACAGGGTCAGAACCCTGTCAGAACCGAGTCAGAACAAAGGTTCTGACCCTGTTCAATGCAGGGAGACTGCAGGACAATATAATCGTGGCACTAGGTGGGCCGTGTTTCACCGGTGGTCCTGTGCAGAGGAAAAACCCAGTAACCATAAGGACCGTAAACGTTACCTGGCTGAAGAGATGCGGCAGCACGGTGTCGGGTAGAGCGCTGGTCAGACCCGACAGCTGAGAGAGACAGCAGATCATCCGCGTTAGAACAGAACCAGTATTAACACTTAATGACTTCAGTCATGAAGACGTTTATCTCACTTGAACCTGTTAAACATGATTCTTGTTTACTGCATGTCTGAGAACTCCTTTCATTAAGAAGACACTTGCAGAACCAGAACATGTTGGACAAACGGACATGAGCCCTTCCGCACCTATCAGAACAGGTTTGTTCTGATGTAAGTATGGACCGGTACCTTGGTGGCTGCCCAGTCGATCCAGCCTTTGCCATTAGGGTCGATATTAAGCAGAACCAAACCCTCCACCAGGTCAGGGAAGATCAGCTGAGAGCAGGGGGGCAAAGGTTGAAAAACAAACATGGATCAGAACCCAATGAATTTCTTTCCTGCAGCGTTACGGAAGAATCGGGAGGTGACTCACAGAGAACTTGGCCAGAATGTACGCACCGGCGCCGACTCCAATCCCAACGATGCTCTTGAACCTGGAAGGGAGATGAAGACTCCATTAGAGGCACACAGACCGTCTGCTGGGGAACCAAATGCAACAGGGATAAAGGACGGATCTATTTGCTGGAACAGATTGGTGCTGTCGGCGGCAGGGACTGAAACTCGTAGCTGGTTCTGAAGGTCCAGGTTAAAATGACGTCCTTTTGGCGGATAGCATCTCCACCTAATGTCCACGGACGCTGCAGAGGAATTATTTTAAATGTTCTGAACCATTGGTGTGAACAGACGACAGACGTGACCGCTGCTCTTTGTCGCGCTTCTCGTAGAACTTAAGCGGCTTTGGCTCTGAAATCTGGGTTATGTGTTATTTAAGAACCCACCCAAAGTGCTGCACCACGGTGGGCAGCATCCCAGCCAGCTGGTCCATAGTGGGGTACTGGTACCTGTGGAGAAAGGGCATGACCTCTGGTCAGAACCACTTGCGTGAGGTCATTAAACACAACGGAGCAAATCCTCTAATAATAAACACATGAGGTAATAAAGACAAGTTTATGTGTGTGTGTGTGTGTGTGTGTGCATACATGTGTATATGAGTCTGCATGTGTATATATGTGAGTATGTATGTATGTGTGTATAAATGAGTATCTGTGTGTGTGTGTAACAATATGTATGTGTTTGTATATATGTGTATATGACTGGGTGTGTGTGTATATACGTGTATGTGTGACGTGTGTGTAGGTGTATATACGTGTGTGTGTGTGTGTGTGTGGGTGTGTGTGTGACGTGTGTGTAGGTGTATATACGTGTGTGTGTGACGTGTGTGTAGGTGTATATACGTGTGTGTGTGTGTGTGTGAAGTGTGTGTGTGTGTGTGTGTGTGTGTGTGTGTGAGAGGGTCATACCCCTGCGGTAACTGTGAGGCTCCAATCTGCTGTCCTGGAGCATCAACATGACAGACAACAAAGTGTTTGGTGATCTCCTGCATGTCCTCATTATTGAAGAAGGTGTTGAAGCACAGCTTGTCTGCAGGAGAGGAGAGTAGAGGGTAGGAGAGCAGGGGGTAGGAGAGGAGAGTAGGGGGTAGGAGAGGAGAGGGTATGAGATGGTAGGGGAGGAGAGTAGAGGGTAGGAGAGCAGGGGGTAGGAGAGGAGAGTAGGGGGTAGGAGAGGAGAGTAGAGGGTAGGAGAGGAGAGGGTAGGAGAGTAGAGGGTAGGAGAGTAGAGGGTAGGAGAGGAGCGTAGAGAGTAGGGGAGGAGAGTAGAGGAGGAGAGGGTAGGGGAGGAGAGTAGAGAGTAGGGGAGGAGAGTAGAGGGTAGGAGAGGAGAGGGTATGAGATGGTAGGGGAGGAGAGTAGAGGGTAGGAGAGTAGAGGGTAGGAGAGTAGAGGGTAGGAGAGGAGCGTAGAGAGTAGGGGAGGAGAGTAGAGGGTAGGAGAGTAGAGGGTAGGGGAGGAGAGTAGAGGGGAGGAGAGTAGAGGGTAGGGGAGGAGAGTAGAGGGTAGGGGAGGAGAGTAGAGGGTAGGAGAGGAGAGTAGAGGGTAGGAGAGGAGAGTAGAGGGTAGGAGAGTAGAGGGTAGGAGAGGAGAGGGTAGGAGAGGAGAGGGTAGGAGAGGAGAGTAGAGGGTAGGAGAGGAGAGGGTAGGAGAGGAGAGGGTAGGAGAGTAGAGGGTAGGAGAGGAGCGTAGAGAGTAGGGTAGGAGAGGAGAGGGTAGGAGAGTAGGGGGTAGGAGGGGAGAGTAGAGGGTAGGAGAGGAGAGGGTAGGAGAGTAGAGGATAGGAGAGTAGAGGGTAGGAGAGGAGCGTAGAGAGTAGGGGAGGAGAGTAGAGGGTAGGAGAGTAGAGGGTAGGGGAGGAGAGTAGAGGGTAGGGGAGGAGAGTAGAGGGTAGGAGAGTAGAGGGTAGGGGAGGAGAGTAGAGGGGAGGAGAGTAGAGGGTAGGGGAGGAGAGTAGAGGGTAGGGGAGGAGAGTAGAGGAGAGTAGAGGGTAGGAGAGGAGAGTAGAGGGTAGGAGAGGAGAGGGTAGGAGAGGAGAGGGTAGGAGAGGAGAGGGTAGGAGAGGAGAGTAGAGGGTAGGAGAGGAGAGGGTAGGAGAGGAGAGGGTAGGAGAGGAGAGGGTAGGAGAGGAGAGGGTAGGAGAGGAGAGGGTAGGAGAGGAGAGGGTAGGAGAGGGTAGGAGAGGAGAGTAGAGGGCAGGAGAGGGTAGGGGAGGAGAGTAGAGGGTAGGAGAGGAGAGGGTAGGAGAGGAGAGTAGAGGGTAGGAGAGGAGAGTAGGGGGTAGGAGAGGAGTGGGTATGAGAGGGTAGGGGAGGAGAGTAGAGGGTAGGAGAGTAGAGGGTAGGAGAGGAGAGTAGAGAGTAGGGGAGGAGAGTAGAGGGGAGGGGAGTAGAGGGGAGGAGAGTAGAGGGGAGGAGAGGGTAGGAGAGGAGAGGGTAGGAGGAGAGGAGAGGGTAGGAGAGGTTAGGAGGGGTGAGGAGAGTGTAGGAGAGGGTAGGAGGGGAGAGGAGCAGAGGTAGCATGAGGTGAGAGGTTAGAGAGACATGTAGGGGGGAGGAGAGTAGAGGGTAGAGGAGGAGAGTAGAGAGTAGGAGAGGAGAGGGTAGGAGAGTAGAGGGTAGGAGAGTAGAGGGTAGGAGAGTAGAGAGTAGGGGAGGAGAGTAGAGGGTAGGGGGGAGAGTAGAGGGTAGGGGAGGAGAGTAGAGGGTAGGAGGGGAGAGGAGCAGAGGTAGCATGAGGTGAGAGGTTAGAGAGACATGTAGGGGGGAGGTGGGGAGAGGAGGAGTAGATTAGATAGAGGGATGAGAACAGAGGAGTCTCAGAGAGGAGCTTGAAGGTGAGCATCTGTGGCTTTGATGTCCTGCCAGAAGCAGAAGACAAAGGGACCTTCTAGAACCGGACATGTACTGGATCTGTGGGTTCAACAGAACTGACACTAGATGTTTGATGTTGTTTTGATGTTTGTGTCTCTACATCAACACCAGAGATTATTGTCTGTTTCCTCGATTCAACACACGGGGTGTGAGCCCACCCACTGACAGGTGCCACTGTATTGTCATTGTCACAGGATATTTATAAAAAGTTACTTAAGTTAGCACTTCCTGTTCATCTATTGCCCCATCTCCATTTACTTTTATCCTACCAACTAATCCCCATATGGTGAGATCATAGAAAAACTGTGTAGCACTTGATCTTCACATTTTCCTCTTAACACATTGATGAAACTGAAATCAACCTTCTCTCACGGGTTGTTTCTGTTAGTGCCGCCATTTTTCTTTTTTTTTAATGCTTACTACATGTTTTAGTTGAGCACAACAAACCCTCCTATCCTACGGTTCCTTCCTCTTCAGTGTTGGAGTTGGGCAATAATGAGGGGCTATAATTACATTTGACATACGGAGACTGAAATCAGTTCCCCTCTTGTCTCTTGGGTGAACAAAGGATTTATTTTAAGAGTGACTCATTGAGGGTTTCCGGAACACAGGAGCCGTATTTTCTGAGGCAGCAGAGAGAAGGTATCGTTCTGAAACAGCTGCATGGATGATATCTGTGGGTTCTGTTGGTGCTGGTCCTGGAGCAGGGCTACTTTCAGCACCATTGTATCAGACGCGGTGAACAGCTGACCAATGTTCATTAAACGCACCAATTAGCATGACAACTGGGTTGGAGACGTAACGGACAGGAGGCGGGACAGGAGGCGGGACAGGAGGCGGGACAGGAGGCGGGACAGGAGGCGGGACAGGAGGCGGGACAGGAGGCGTTTGCTGCGCTCGTGTCCAATTGGTAGTTTATTACGTTCACTTAATCACCGACGCTACGCGAGGACAGAGGGGAGAAGACCCTTCTGCTTTCTCAAGGGCGCCTGCTGACTTCATGACCCATTTTCTCCCTTCACACTTTGTTTTCAAGCTTCTTTCTCAATAATTCCTCTGCTTCCTGTTCCTTTATCTCTATTCCCATGTCTTACATTTTTTCTCACACACTTCTAATCTCCTCCTCTTTACAAGATGTTCTGTGTCCGCCCCGCACTGAAGGAGCAGATGGATTCACCTTCTATGTTAAGATGTTCTTTCTTCTTTATTGGTGCGTTTCATACTGAGCTGTGATAAACAGGAGGACCAAAATATCACAGCAGGTCAACTGCAGGCAGATATCTGCCTCCAGCCACCTCCGCTCATCCATGCAGCGCCGCAGAGCTGCAGGCTCCGCCCAGCATCCCTCTGCAGGATGTTTTTCTGACCTACATTTCTCATCTCGTCTCACACTCACCCTTTTATTTGCCTCCTCATCACTTCCTCTTTTCTATGTCTGTTGTCACACATTTAGGCTTGTTAGCTTTTGTTAAGGTGAAATTGATGAGAGATGTTATAACTTTTTAACTCATTAAGTACAGGAAACCATTCAGTGCTAAAACACACAAGTTCCTCCACATGACGCTGAAAACGACGCGGACCTCTTCTGTCTGGTTGTCAGCAGGATCACACAAAAACTGCTGAATGGATTTAGATTTTGGGTCAGACGAGTTTCAAGTGAAGTCTGTCGGGTCAGAGGAAAGAACCGCCATTCTGGTAACTTTGAATTATCCGTATAGGCGTGACACGACTGACACGGACCTCCTGCTGGACTGAACGCGTGTCTGCAGGCACGAAGGAACGATGGGGCATGGAGGCCAATTATCACCTCCGATGGGTGCAGGACCACCTTATACACAGACACAGACACACACACACACATGCCCTCAGACACACACACACACACACACACAGACACACACACACATGCCCTCAGACACACACAGACACATACACACACACACACACACATGCCCTCAGACACACACACACACAGACACATACACACACAGACACACACACACATGCCCTCAGACACACACACAGGTTTCTGTTGGATACTCACGGTTCAGTCCCACATCGTGGTAGGTGAGGATAGCAGGCTTATTTCCTTTGGGTGCCCCGCGGATCACCACATGCAGCATCCCATAAGGGGTCTCAATATCATGTTCCTGTGAATCACAGAAACACACTTTCACCTACTGCTGGTTCACACACTCTCATTAATACTCCTCCCAACATCTGAATCTGCATCCCCCCCACACCGATGCAAACACCACTTCAGTCAGACACTCCTTCACCATTACCAGCAGAACCGACCCACCTGAAGCACCGGAGGTCTTTCAACCACTGACAGGCTTGAATGAGCATCTAATGAACAAAGTCAACACATATCGGCTTTGCTAAACAATAGAAATAAAAAAGGGGGGTTAAAAAAAGAGCCCAATCAATAATGAATGAATGAAACTGAAATCCCTAATGTTTACATTCAGAGCCTTTGAAAAAAGTGGACATTGTGCCTCCTACTTTAAATCCACTTGAATAAAATGGGTCTAATCTACATGGAACCCAATAGTCAAGACCTGCAGTACATCTAACTACAGTCCCAAAGAGCAGCGGCTCAGGGATCACAAAAACATGAATTGTAAATGAGGAGAATGTGGGAGGAAACATTAGAAACTGGACGTAGGTCGTCAAAAAGCTGAATAACGGAGGGAATTAAAAGTTTTGTTAAAGTAAGGTATTGTTTTTATGTTTCATCTGGTTGATGTTTTTTTCAGGCAAGTAAAACGTGTCCTGGTTCAAACAAATATAATGAGTACTGCGGTGCTCTGGCTTTTCCCCCCACAGTTCTCAAATGATCTGCCATAAAATGAGAGTTCAGACGTTGAATCGATGACTAGAGCTCCAAGTACAACGTCTCTCAGTATGACCCTCATTGTCTCCGATCTGCTGGTCAGAACCGGACTAACTCAAAATGGAGGTAGGAGATATCAGTTTCCAAGAGCTGCGCACACACACATGTATATAAACACACGTGTATATAAACACACACACGCAGACACACATGTATATACACACACGCAGACGCACATGTATACACACACACGCAGACACACACACACACACACACATCATCAGAAGCAGCGGAACCTCTCAGTAACAACGTTCGGTCCGTGGACGATGATATAGATTCAATATGCAGTGATTGAAATAGAGCAGAGACACAAACTGCGTTTTTGGATGCAGCCAGCTCCTCTACAATTCTACAGAATTCCACCCAAGCAGCTGGAATCACTGAGTCGGATCCGAGTTAATCCAGGCAGATTATCTCTCTATTATTTCAGCATCAACACCGGCGTTATCTTCAATCAATGTTCAAATAGCATCAGAGGCTTCAGTCAGTGGATTCTAAAGAATATTAGGAGACCAACACCTTGATGACCTTCAGATGTCCAACACAGAGAAGAGGCACCACAGCTCTAACTCAGAGGAGATCAGGTTTAGACAGTAAGATGATTGGCGCTCACAGCGGCATGATAATGGAACTAATTTGGTGCAATCAGGAGGTGAATCAAAAATAAGCAAAATCTCACACCTTCTCTCGTCTGTTTGTCTTCAAAATGGATGATGCGGCAGGATTAACACCTCCTCTGCACGCGCACACACACAAACACAGAAACAGTCAAACATACACATACACACACACACAGAGTCAAACATACACACACGCATACACAGACGCGCACACAGACGCGCACACAGACATACAGACGCACACAGACATGCGTGGTCATGTGTTTATCTGCAGAGATGTGCGCAGACACATGTTGGTGAGCTGAAGTGTGTCAGTGGGCCAAAGACACACAGTCACACAGACACAGTGACACAGACAGTCACACAGACACACAGACACAGTCAGTCACACAGACACAGTCACACAGACAGTCACAGTCACACAGACACAGTCAGAGTCACACAGACACAGTCACACAGACACAGTCACACAGTCACACAATCACAGGCTGACCAATCATGTCAGACTGACAGAAATGCCTCATCCTGAACACAACAAAAAGATGAAACCCGTCTCCTGCAGCCTCTGCAGCTCCGCCTGCCAGCAAACCGGCTCACACTAAGAACACATTGTGTTCATAAAAAGAAACAGATTTAACTTTTAGGGGAAAATACCAGACAGCTGACGGTTTGCAAAGAACAAGAAATATGTTCTAGCCCAGTTGCCGACTGATCCAAACAGCTACTTCATTAAATCACTGCATCTTTCCAGGACACAAACTCACCCCGTCCCAGCACTCAGGCATGGCTGCACTGTCCTTTCAACCAACGAAGAAGAGGACGAGGAAGAGCGTAGACGAGAAGCCAGGCCTCTCCTCTCTGGAGGTCCTGGAGAGCAGGAGGAGGATGGAGAGATGGATGGTAGGAGCTGCTGGAAGCTGCAGTGTCTTTGTCTGCTCTGTTTCACTCCCACCCAGACTCTTAAGCCCCCCTCCCCTTTCTCCCACACTCTACAGGCATGGAGACAGGGTGGGGGGGAAGGGGGCCGGAGATGATTCGCCCACACTGCTGCCTCCTGACTGGGATTGGTCAGCTGTGGTGTCACTCTGGTGTCTGAACTCGCTCTCTCTCATCAGTACCACTGCTCCAGTCTACATCTGCTCCTCCGGGCTGCGTTCTGCTGTGACCTCGTTTCCTTCCAGTCATTTAGAAGAAAACAAACCAGCTGATTTTCATCTTAAGTCTGTGACGGGGCAAAACTACTTCAAAGAGGCCATATTATTCTATCTTGGATTGCTTGTTTTAGTCCTGTCTCTTTCATAACTTGATTCAAAAATTCCCGAAAAATGTTGTTTGTTATCTTTCCTTTTCTTCCATTAATGTCTTTCAAAATAACACGAGTCGTATCAGTACTGTATACTGGCATCAAGCAAACAAGGGGGGAGGGGGGATGAGGCAGATTAGGAGTTTACCTGAGGCAACTCCTCAGAGAAGACGATTGCAGGTAGATCAGGGGGACAGTGGGGGGAGGCGGGGACTGTACACTAGTCCACAGCTGGTTGGTCAGCTAGCTCGGCAGGGAGCCCCCCCCACCCGCACACATATGTGGAGCTACCTAACACCTTTGTGTCCAATTTTGAAATCGGCATCAACTTTTGGAAAACGGTCAAAATCTGAAATCCACACGATGGAGCTTTAATCTAGAAATGATCAGACTACTAAAAGCCATTTCAAACATTATGTAGAGACGCAGTGAAATACAGAAGTCACATTTACAATGAAAATTGTCTAAGAACGTGATCACAAACACGGCCATTAGGCCCAATCGGGCCACTGTGGTACCACATAAATTATGAGTTAAACTCTTATCACCGTAAACACCGGGAACACAAAGATGGGGGAGCCGAGGAAACCAGATTCATTTCTCTATCGTTTCAAGAAACATGGTATCTGGATAGTTCAGTGGGTCACTGACTCTGGTGCAGGAGACGGGGCTTCTAATGAATGTCCGTCTGTCAATCAACCACTAATCAAATCAGTAAACCTGCAGCAAACTCAAGATTCTTGTGGCTAAAAATTAAAGTCCATTAAACCAGTCCCACACTCCACTAGTGTACATCGTCCACTAGACCACCCCTACGTGTCACAGAGACATGAAAGCTGTCACAAGTAACAAAGACACCAAAGCACTACGTTTCAGGCCCCAAAGTTCCATGAAAATCCTCACAGTAGTTTTATGTAATGCTGCCAAAAACAGCCAGATGTCAGCAAACACACACCTTCTAGAGGCAACAATAAATAAAAACGTCATTTTAGAACAGAATAGAAAAGCATGAAATATTTGAATCCTTTATTTAAATAAAGCAAAACACTGAAGTTCAAGGATGAATTTAGCTATTAATAAAGACTTCTTTGTATTATTATCTTGAGTCAACTAGAAACTCAATCGACCCGTCCATCTAGGTTCCAATCCTCACCTCTGGTCATGAGGTCCGGGTAGAGAGCCAAAGAATGAGGTCCAGGACACAGAGGCTGAAATGAGCTTCCTTCGTAGGGGGCTTGGCTTAACTCAGGACCTCTAAGTAGAGATGCTGCTCCATCACCTCTAAAGGAACCAGCTGAGTTGGTACATCATAGAATCAGGACCCTCCAGGACGCTTAAAATACCCTGCTCACCCCGGTGCCACCGTGTCCAGATTAGAAAATGGATGGATGGAAATATCCTAGAGAATATGAATGAGGCGGAGCGACTCTCTTTTTAGACTTCCATCACCTCTGCTCAAGGGTATCTTATAATTTGACAGATTTTTTGTTCAGTCTGTCAATCAACTTTTTTTTACATTTTTGTACCAACAAAAATAAAAAAAAACATGATTGTGCTAAAATAAATATTTTTGGAAATAAGCCTTCTTCTTATTGAAACTTCCTCATTCAAGCGAACAGTGAAGAGAAAATGTTCAGAAATCCCACATTGTCAATGTTTCCCTGTACACTCGTACTGTCGGCAAAAACCAAACGTTCACAAATTCTTTCTCAGGCTTATTCACACCTTCATATTTTTATACAATCACACAGACTTCCGGATATTTGCAGAAATGTTCATGTTTAGCCTGACTGATATCAACGTTTGCACTGAGAGGAGCTGGAAAAATCTAAAAATCTTCACAGCAAATTGAAATAATTCCCACAATTTGTTACTCCATGTTCCTTTTTTTTGCATTTGTTTATTTTTTTAAACAAAGAATTATGAAAAAAATGTATGCCGGAACTCTTGGTGCTACAGAAGCAGAGAGTAGAAAGAGAACAACTTCAGAGGTGACTTTCTGCAGGACAAACTTTCCTCCGATGCTTTGTCACGATAAACGGGCCTGAAGCCTCCGTGCGGAGGGGTCTAAGAGAGGGTTAATGGGAAGGATGGGGGGACGCACGGACAGTGGATGATGCACACATAGAAATGTGGCATGTTGCAGACTCAGGACTAAAAAAGCTTGTGATCTAAAAACAGATCACAAGCTACAAGTTCTAAAAGAATGCATTGAGGCAAAGTTTTGGCTAAATGATCTCATCCTTAAAACAAAAACTTGCCGTATTCTCAGTGAGACAGCGAGGGGGGTTTAAGAGAACACAGGCGTGTCTCTAAAAAGGTGTCGATTACACGCTCTCACAGTCAGCCACCCAGCAGCTACTCTGCTGCTCCAACGCAGACTTATTCTCTGAGAAGTGGAAGTGTCAGGAGTAAGTGTGAAGAGGAGAAAGGGAAGTGTTGGTGAGAACAATCTCATCACTTCTGTCTTAAATCAGCACATCTGACTAAAATAAACCAGCAGAGATGTGAGGTACTTTTACATCTCCCGTCAGCGTAAAAAGACTTCCTGCAGCAGAGCCCGTCTGTCATGTCTTTGATTATATGGTTGTGTTCGTAAGTAAGTCGTGTGGATGCACGGATACCTTCTGGGTCGGAATGGGGGAAGAGCGAAAACAGCACTATTTCACACCCTGAGATTAAGAAGAAGGTCACGAGAGGATCTGATATAATCTACAGCGTATATAAATTATTACTTATCAAATGGAATGGAAGCATACAAGTAAAATTCTTTCACATCCATAAGCAGCAGGTCTCTCTTTCTGGAAATACTGTCAGGATAATGTGAGCGCTAAGAGTAGCAAACAGACAGACGGGTGGGAAGGGTATAAGAGACAGACAGACTCGTATTCGCTCCTTCTTCACCTTGATACGTGTTCGCTGAAGAGTTCCTGTTTCCAGTTCTTTCATGGAGATTTTGGAAAGTCCAGCATGCCAGCAGAGATGCTGCATCCACCGACATCTGTGAGTAAGTCGTGGAAGTTCATCTTCGTCCCGCACTCACATGGGGGTTTTAACGGGGATGTTCACACACAGCATAAGAGTGGTCGGCCCCGGGAGAGCCATGGATTTTCATTCAATCATTTAGAGTGGTTTGAATTCCTGAATCTGTGTTAGCTGTGACCAGCTAACACATGCTTTAAGGTGGGGATCGCTACAGGCAGGAAACACTACAGAGGAAGGGAAAGCTGTTGACCTTCTGATGAGACGCTACTATTAATAAAACAACGTGTTTCCATCTATCATCCTTAGGTTTGTTTCCTGTGGAGGTCACATGGGCTGGAACCTTCTCCAGCAGTAGGTGAACAGATAAGTCACAGAGCGAACACAGACAGACCGACAGACAGACAGACAGAGAGACAGACAGACAGACAGACCGACCGACAGATCCAGGTAGGATCTAGAGGTCTGTCTTTATTTAGTTCCTTCTAAGGCACTTATTGTTTTTGTCATATTTAGCCTTGTGAAAACACAGACATCTATCGTGTCTGTCTCTCCTCGTTTTTCCCTTCTCTCTAGATTCAGATTAACTTCAGTTTTTAGGAACATGAGAGAAGAGCAAAGAACTGACATGCTGATAAAAGTTAGGAGTCGAGAGCGTCATCATAACAGCAGCACACATCATGTCATACCTTCCAGTCCCCTGCTGGCATCAGCTGGTCACAGCTCTCCTGCAGAGACAGACAGAGAGACAAAGATTTAAAAAAAGAGGAGCTGCAAACAAACAATGTTCACTGTTCCATGGTTGGAGCTGGAGGAGAAGGGACCCACCGACTGACCTCCGTAGGTCCAGCCTACAGACACTTTCCCAGAATCCCCTTAGCAGCAGAGAAGTTCAGGTTTGATGCCTCTAACATTCACACGCTGGTTGAATATGCCTAAATGGATCTTTTATTAAAAGGGCAAAGCTAATGAGCCGTTTATTTATGATATTCATGATCAAATATATGTTTTCAAATAAAAATGATCAAAATCCATCTCACCTTTAACCTGAAAAACACGTGGAATCACTTTTTACGGTTTTGGTTTCAGAAAAGCACCAAGCAGTTTTGTGGTTTATGTTAAATGCTCTTATTTTGAAAGAGACGAGCGGAAGTTGAGTTGGCCAGTGTGTTGTGAATTGTCTGCTTTGGTGAGAAAATAAAGTACAAGAGGCCCTCCTTCAGTTACACCACCTGTATGCTTTATCATTTTGTGGTTTCAAAATAAAAATGTGTGTAAAAAAAACACACATAGTAGTTGTCAATCAATCAATGTCTCCTCCACCACCAGTATGTCACATTCTAGCGACTCACTGAGATTTGGTAAAGATTTATTTAAATGAATCACTCATTTTATATTTTCATCTCTGAATCTGAGGAAGACAGGCCTCCTTTGCATTGAAAGTACTTCCTCATGATTAAATGGGTCTCTTTCAACACTAAGCCTTGTTTTTGAATCACATATTTAGTAAAACAATTCTTATTACTGCATAATTAGTCAAATCAACCCCAATATATTAGGTGGGAACCAACACAAGTAACTTCAATCAACCCTGATGAATAAAGTCGGACTTAACATTTAATCCTCTTATGGTTCTGTTCTTGATTCGGTAGGATTATTGTTGATCTTGTTTCGCTTTTATTTTGAAGGTTCATTTCAATGTTCTTCCTCCTTCCATCGTTTCTCTTTGGTCTATGTTTGTTGGAATCCTGTTTCCTGGTGTGTCCTCCTCTATTGTTGAATGTTGTCACCTGTCCCTAGGCCTCACCTGTTTCCCATGTTTCCCAAGTCTTCGTTACTCTGTATTTAAGTCTTTGTCTTCCTCTTTCTTTTATCGGATTGTCTGTGCATGTGATCAATATTGTTTTAGTGCGACTGGTTTAAATCTAGTTCATCTTGTGTAGATTTGAGTATATCAAATTAAACTTTCTTTTTTTCACTTAAGCTTTTGAGTAGTTTTGCATTTTGGGTCCAAATTTTGAACTAAACATCACGTGGAAATTCCTTGTTTTCGTCACGTTCATTCAAAGAGTTGGCTTTCAAAAGCAGACAGATGGACTGCAGAGAGATGTAGTCAGTACATGTGGGGCCGGCGTGAATAAATCAGCAGTGAAGTGAAGGACTGTGTTTGGTCTGAGGGAGAAGAGCAGCCGCACAGAACAACGTCGCCCCATCACATTTACATGGAAACAAAAATGAGCCATGGAAACACCAATGATGTCATCGGGCCACAGTGGCGAGGGGGGAAGCCCTGCGAGGCAGTGTGACCCCCCGACTGCCAAAATAGATCTGAAATTTGAGAGACACTGAGGAATGACCTGCTGACCTCCGTAGACGTGACAGCTGTCCCAGAACGGACAGAGAGTAACTTCCAACGAAAAACAACATCTATGGATGTCTAGAATAAAATGTGTTCTGTTTGGATCCTGCATTTAAGATGACCAGTTATGACAACATAAAATAAAACAGGTTGGGTCAGAGGTCACTTACAGAGGTGTGCTCTGATAGGCTGGAAAGTGGTTCTTTACTACAAAAGTGTTTTGTCACTAAAGATAAGTGTTATTGCAGAACATCTTTATTCTGGGCCTGAAACATCTGGTAATCTGGATCATACATGAAGAAAGCAGCAGCTTGTGAGGTTTGTCAGAACCAGAATAAACGGGTTTCACACGGATTCATGTGGGAGGCGTGAGGCTTCTGAGAGTAATTTCAGAGGGACGGACCTGAACTCCACCGTGGACCCGTCAGTAACAACAGCAGCTGAACTGTCCAGTCAGAGTCGGACAACAACTTCTGTTACTGCTCCTCTTCTTCACAATGAACATGAAGGTGTGAGCAGCAGTAAGTTCACTACATTGTGTTCCAAACTGAAACGTGTCATCAAAAAGGACAACTTGAGCTCTTGTTGTCATGCAAACGCCTCTTAAGAGGTGGTTACAGTGGGGATGTTACACCAGCAGGTGGCGCTCTTCTCCTTCTCATGGCTCCCAGCCGGTGGTGCTACATGTGGTGAAGGTGCAGCAGCTGAGGTCAGAGGCTGCAGAGACTCGTGACGCGGGTGATTTGTTCTGTCGGAGCAGATTTAGGAAGAAGCTGAAAAGCATGAATCACAGCAGCGGCGGTTTGCTGAGGCAGAGACGCTCAGTGATTTTAGAAGATGTATAGAGAATAAGAAGAAATTATTTGCAGATGAATATCTTGTTTTGGAAATGACATGTGATCAGCTGATTTATGCATTGTTCTATTGAAGCGTGTATAACGTTTGGAGGGGAGACCAGAACCGTTGAAACATATTTAGCATTTCTCAGTGTAGTTCTCCTTTAAACCAGACCGTCAACTGTGTGCTGCTTTCAGATGGGGAACCCGATATACCGGCGTGGCAAACAGAACCCGAATGGCATGTCAGAGAACAGGATGGTCTCCACTGATCTCAGTAATGATGGCCCACCCTCTGCTGGAGGAGCGATGGCCCACCGTTGGTTTGTTGTTGCACTCTTCGATCATCGCTCCAAGCCCTGCCCTCCAGACAAAGGCGGTTTTCTGTCAGAACCCGTTAGTGAACATGAGCAGAGTGAAGCGGGGGAAGGACTCCCTCCTGACTGGACCGACTGAGAGAGTTCCATCCCAGCCTCCCATAGTCAGTTAATTCCATGAGTCAGTAGTTCCGTGGTTCTGCTCTGCTGTTGTTCTTTGGACTCTGGGTGTTTGTACCAGCAGTTCCTAAACAGTCTTAATGTAAAAAAAATAAAACTATAATGTTCTGCCGGTCCGATAACGATCTAATGTGATGTTTGAACTGATGAATCATTTTGTGTGATTTTATCCCGGATCTGTGTCTGAGCAGAAACCAGCTGTGTGATGTTTTTGTTTGTTCTGGTAGTTACCTGGAGGAGCCCGCTGGACCGACGGCGGGTCTGGCGGAGCCAGTGCCGCGCGATCACATGCCAGCGGTGAGCGGGGCGGCTGGGGGGAGGGGGTTGGCTCGGGCTGGTAGAAATGGCGGCGCACTGCGTTTCCTCTGGTGCCTCCTCTCCTTTAGCCGGCTGTGTTTGACGACAGAACAGCAACATACAGAAAACATAAACATCCAAATGGCTTATTTCAACTCGTCTAAACTTTCATTTCAACTCGTCTAAACTTTCATTTCAACTCGTCTAAACTTTCATTTCAACTCGTCTAAACTTTCATTTCAACTCGTCTAAACTTTCATTTCAACTCGTCTAAACTTTCATTTCAACTCGTCTAAACTTTCATTTCAACTCGTCTAAACTCTCACTTTGTGGCAGTGTCACCAGCGAGGTCAAGCTGAAGACTGCTTTCAAGGCAAAGAGGAAGAGGGTGATGTCATAGACCTTCTAGGTTAGACTGTCCAACCTAAAACTAGACCTAGTGGTCCAGTAGGTTGCCGGTGAACATCCTGTCCTGAGGTTGATGTGTTGTTAACGAAAGAATCGTACTTTAAGAAAGTATGCCTTCTGTTTTCTTGGTTAGATAATCCAGCTAACATTGAGCTATTTTGAACCAGTGACTGAAAGAAACAATTCGTTATAGGTGCCCTCTCTCTGACGGCACATTTCTTACTCGGATAACATTAGCAACCGATGATAAGTGGCAGGAATGCCGCGGTAGGACGTGTGTGTGCGTCTGTTTGTGCTTGATACAAACACAACTGGCAGACACTGGAAAATGTTGCTCTTTATCTAAACTAGTGATGACAAAGCTGCTCCTGGTACCCAAAGCAAATTAACTGGTCTTAATATTAACTGTTCTCACACAAGCACCTGGACGTTTACCGTGTGTGTGTGTGTGCGTGCGTGCGTGCGTGTTGTATCTTTCATCAATTGATTGAATAAGATAGTCATATCTAATGAGGCCGACAGTTATCCAGGACCAACAGCGCCAGAGTGAGAAGTTTCCCCCCGCTAAATGTAACAGCTAGCAGTGACACCTTCATTATTTTATTTTATGTTAACTTTTGTTTGAAGATCACAAAGTATCACGAAGTATAAGTATAAAATACAGACGACGTTACTGTAAACGTACTTCACATAAATCAACATATAGTTCCTATAGTATTGTATAAACACCATGATTGACAGAGATCGGATTCTTTCTTCTTTCAAAGGCTGAGCCACAGCCAAGGCAGAAAATAAACTTTACCGCTGACATTTTAAGTCAGGGCCCTCTAATAAAACATAGTGTTGTTGTTGTTCACCACCAGGACGCCTCTGCATGAAGTGAATACTGATGTGGGCTAACTGGCAGGGAGTCAGAGCTGCGTTTTGTGCCAGGATAAAGAAATCCCTCACGGCTCTTCAGCGCCACAAACACTCCAGCCACAGACTTTAAAGGAGCGACAGAGGAGGATACAGCAGCAAGTATTTCTCTGCAGAGGTGTAACAAGAGGGGTGTCACGCAGACATGGAACCATATTTATGTGGCAACAGTCGATGGTCTCGATGATTTACAAGCAAGAACCATACTGAGCGGTTAATACAGTCAGTCGTTCAGCATGTTGAGGCTACTGGGTGAAGAACCCTGTCCTTCCTCCTCTCCACGGCGCCCACGTAGGCTTCTGGCTTCATTAATGATCGTTGTCTGTTTTCCTCCCGGCACAATAACAACAGCCGTCTCAGTATCGGCCACTTGGTTCTCTTTCAAACTCTTCATCTTGTTCTTTTCCATTCCTGCAGCTTATGAGAATAAAACAGCATGAGTTCCGGAGAATCTCCTGCCACAGACACATTTAACTGACAAAGACAGTCTGAAAGCAGTTTATTTATTTTCATAGGTCATTTCTATTCTCTCAGTTGTAATCTGAGAAACTGTTCAATTTTCAAAAATAAAATAATTAAGTAAAACGCTTTTATACCCCCAATGTCTGAAATCACCTCTAGCAGATGGTAGAACATTAAGTTCATTCAGAAACTGTCGCAGAAAAAGCTCCTTGGAGACAGTTTTATGTCAGGAAAACAACTTTCTTCTACTCCAGATGTATGTCTCGACAAAAAAAGGCACTAATTCTATATTTAGTTTAGTTTCTCTTTTAAAGTTTTGTGGGAAATTATTTTTAAAAAATCATCTTTGAGTTTTGCTTTGAAAATTAAACCATCAGAATGATTCTCAATCCAAACCGTAACCGTGGAAACACATAAATGAAAGCATTATGAAAAATGCTCCACTTGACTAGTTGGTTCATGGAAAAATATTATTATTTAGTTATGATCCAGATCGAAGTATGACAGAGACGGATGGAAGCCATTTCATTCTCCTACTCTAACCATCTCACCTCACTCATTCCTTCATATTGCTTACTGTAGAGATGAGGTGGACTTCAGGAGGCCCTCCTGAAGTCCACCTCATCCATCCAGGACCTATACTGCTCCAGAATCAGGAAACGTGCAGGAAAGATCACCGCAGACCTGTCAGAACCCGGATAAAAACCTGTTTCAACTTCTCCCCTCTGGCAGGCGCTACAGAACACTGTTCACCAGAACTACCAGAAACAAGAACAGTTTCTACCCACGGGCCATCAACCTGACCCACAATCAAACCAGCGTCAGTGTTGTACAAAAACCTGGATCACCTCATTATACAATAACTACCCCCAACTGTCAGTACTCTGACATCATGTATATTTATATATACATATTAATACATATATATTTAAATGCATATAGCCAATACAAAAGATCATCTCCATTTGTTTATAGCTTGTATATTTGTTTATTGCCTTTTCCATTTAATTTAAAATGACTTATATGACATTCGTACTTTGAGAGCTCAGTTAACCGGAATCAAATTCCTTGTAGGCGTATACAGGACCAATAAAGCTGATTCTGATTCTGAAGTATCTGGCAGATCCACCATCTCCGGTGACACGTGGCTCTCAACGTATCTGAAGTCCTGGATTCAGCAACAGCCTGTAGCTCAGTGAGGAGTAGGTGTTCTTTATGGAACCACCCACGGCCCGTTCCCTTCTCTGCCTTCTCAGTGTGTCCTCCTGTGTGTACGTGAACTTTCATCTATTCATGGTGTGGTTATCAAAAAGTCCCGGCTGGATGGCGTTCATTTATTTCTTCTTCCTCCACTGGTAAACGAGCACATTGTCTAATTATAAGCCAGTACAGCTAATGAGCACATATGTCCGTCTTAATGCACCAAGAGTTTCCAGATGGATCATCCTGCACACGATAAGCAACATTCTAAAGGTAGGCTGGGCATCTCTTTGTTGGGCGGAGCCTTGAAGCGCCCGGGGGAGGGCTCTTTTGATTGACAGCCCACTGTGTTGTCTCCTTCCCCAGGTAGCAATTACTCCAGGACCATTGGTATTTTACAGAATAAATAACATACAATTTTAATATATTAATCTTAAGGAAACGTGTTTCTGTACAATAACACCAGTTTGTAAGTTGCAATCTATAACTTCATAGCTAGATGCCAGTAAAATGGACGTACTGTTCCTTTAACACCCACAAAAGAAGGTTGGTGGCACACAGTAAATAGAGCAGGTCGACTCACCGTGTCCGGTCCTTGCTTCTCTGGCAGCAGGGGCTTCTCCTCTGTGAACTGCTGCTCCTTCATCCCCGCCATCCTGATCAGCAACCTACAATCACCATGGAAACACACACAGAAATGCAAACCAAAGGTTACACATGCAGGAGAATAGACTTCATCCTGCAGAATAGGAGCTGACCTGAAATTAAGAAGAAACATCTGCATTTGTTTGGCTGTAACTGTCCTAAATGATAATGACACGTCATTTTCAACCAAAAGGAATGAATTCCACAAAATCCACATTATGAAGTTATGGCAGGAGTGAGTTGATCAATGAATGTTGTACTGAAGCAGACTAACATGTAGAAAAGACACCATGATGGAACGAAGACGGGGAGTCATTATTCTGCCAACCCAACCCTAAATTGTTTACAAGTGTGCGGAAAAAATTGATGAGTACGGAATCACACTTTTCATCCATTTTATTTTTTATTCTAGGGTCAAATATCTTTTTCCTATCTTTATTTTTGAAATAGAGGAATAGAATAACAGAATTACCATTTACCAATATAAGCACAACCCTTCATGCAACTGAACGTCCAAAGCAGAAAAGGATATGAAAAAGTAAACTGTTGATTTTCTTCACATTTTTTCACCTTAAAATCAAGTTCATTTGCATAAACGAAGGTGTGTGTGGCATTAACGCATCCTAAAGCAACGGCCCCTTTCTCAAATATACCATTTCTAGTGAAAATTGCACTTGTAAAGTTTGTCGTAAAACTGTTCATCAGTTTGTGTGTGATCCTGCTAAGAACTAACCAACAAATGAATAGAAACATGAATGAAACCATAACTAACAGAGGTAATAATGATAAACGCTACAAAACACATGACAATTGAATGAAAGCCACAATTAAATGTAAGATAGCGAAGAAGTGTTGTCCCTAACCCATGGAATTCTTTCAGTTTAAAAGGTAATATTATTACAAACAGGATACCAATATAGGTATTTTGCTTTTAAATGACAATTAACCTGTTCTAATCATGGGTTATTTTAAGGTAAGCCTGGCCTGAATGACATCACCAAAACTAACTGTAAATAGCTCCACAGCTATGAAGTGTATTTGCACCATCTGCGTGTCCATGAACGCCGTAGACACCAGGTAAGACCTATAACCTGTTATTTTCAGCGTCAGTAACAATGGTAGCCTTCACCACGCACAAGTAACCTGTGATGAAACCCTACAACACCAACATGTCTCTCCTCAGCTGATGTTTTTAGATCAAAGGCTCGGACATCATTATATGACAGAAACAAGAAAATAAACATCAGTGAATTTGTTCAGAAACTCTTTGATAACATCTGCATCACATTTGATGGAAATACCACAAAGTTCATGTATTTCTACACAGTTTCTGTGGGACAGAACCAGGAGGATTCTCCATTTGGACCAGCTGGTGACACAATGGACCCAACATGGAACACAAATAGGATTCTGACTGTAAAATACCAGCACTGTCCACTAGGGGGATATATATTAGCATACTGCAACATTTGACTGTGACAAAACTTATTTTCAGAAATCTAGCATTGTGAACAGCAAAAACAATTTGGTAATTCCATAATGATTTTGTGTCACGCTATATCCTTAACGGCTGAAACAGAATCATCGCCTGTATTCATTCTCTACTCTCTAAAACCTTTGAGAGGTTAGTAACGGTACAAATTTTCTGAAACAACCCAAAAACTGCTAGTCGTGCCATACTCAACGTTTTTGATGTTTATTAAATAAGTAAATATATGTTTGGATGAAGCTCATGAGGGACAAACAGTATCAAAATGACAAATTGAAACTAAACCTGTCCTACAAAATAGTTAATTGCTGTAAGTTGCAGTAAGCTAGTGCGCATGGTTGAAATTAGCAACTTAAAAGCCAGCCAGTTTTTGGCTAGCTGTTATTTTGCTAGTTACTGCATTGAGAACAGGGATATTTATCTATTAAATAGTATTTAATCATGTCTTCCAATATCTCATTCAAGTGTGAAGTTTTGTTATTGGACATTGTCTGTTCAGAGTAAAGAACTGGGAACAAAAAGGTCCTAGCAGTGGTTACATATGTAGAATGGTAACAAGAAGTAGACCCTTGTGGGCGGTTGGAGATTTGTTGACAGGTTGTCACCATCTGCATATATGTCCTTGTTTGAATGCAAAACTGCAATGTGCCTTTAATCATTTGTTGTTAGGTAGTGTGTGCGTGTGTGTGCGTGTGTGTGTGTGTGTGTGTGTGTGTGTGTATGTGTGTGTGTGTGTGTGTGTGGGGGGGGGGCTTCAATCACCGTGAGTAATTCAGCCCAGTTTATGTACAGTACCACAGTTCTGACTGCTTCTGTATGCAGCAGTGTTAGCATGAGATTGATCCATGTGTGGCATGAACCCATCCAAACTTTGAGACCCCCGTCCCTGAGAGGTGACATTCAGAGAGGACAGAAGCAACAAGAAGTTTGTAGAGAACATTCATCTGAATCTTTCCCAAAGTTCTAAGCAGTGAATAAGAACAAAGCTAAGTGACGTTCTGCTCCAGAAGGCAGATTCAAAATCAGAAACGACATGGATGCTCAGTGACCGCGAGTAAAATGTGAAATTCAGCAGTGCAGTCGGACTGAGGTCTAATGAGTGTCAGGATCTAACGAACATAGTCTCTCACACACACACACATACACAACACTGCTGGATGATGACATCAGTCAGCAGATCCCTGACCACTGATGGACACCGCACACAAGCTCACACAGTCTTAGACAAGGACACTAATACACACCAATGCTTCCACACACACACTTCGTACGATCAGAGTGCTAGATCATGAAATCAGTCCACAATTGAAGAAGACAGAGGGACGTAACATAAACACAACTACACAAACACACCTTTTGAATTTATTGAAAGGACGTCACCTTACTGAAGTTCTGTTGGACAGAGGAACGTTTTAATGCAGACAGATTTATTATATATTTTTAATGTGATCTTGCAGCAGTTACTGGGCGAAATAAACAGCAACAGACCAGTCCATGCCTCCCCACACCCTGGTAGGGAAATAGAAAAACTAAAAACTAAAAGCACTCAGAGAACCCAAACCTCCGTCTAGGAAGAGCAGCACTTTGAGATTTGATCCAAATGTAAAGTGTGTTATAAATTAAATGAATTATTATTATTATTTAAGTCGAGGTAGAAGTAGCTGTGAGGCTGATATCTTTCTATATCAACATCTATTTTATATCTCCATATCTATATCAACATCTATTTCTATATATATCTATATCTATTTTTCAATATCTATATATCTATATATATATAGAAATCTTTATCTATATCACATAATTTATAACAGATTGATTTAATTGAAAGGTTTTTTTACCAACAGTTCCATAATCTGTGATGTTAGAGAAATGATCCATGACTGAAGGTGTTTCCATAACAACCAGTACAGATTACAGATGACTCATTTAAAACACCTCAAATCAAACACCCAGTGTGTAATACTTACTTCTAAAGGCCTCTCAGATAAAACATGAAACCGAAGCTCGACGAGAGCCTGAAGTAGGGTGGGTTTTGGGAGTAGACCATGGTAGATGAAAATATTTTTCACTTGGGCAGAAATGTTCCCCGAAGTGCATCTGATGTATAAGAAAAATGTCACGACACAAGGCCAGAGAAACTAAAGTTATAAAAAAAATGTAAATCACTGAAGGGGTGAATCCCTTCAGTGATTTATGTAATCAAGCCTGAAAGACAGGGTTAAACTTTCTCTGTGTCCACCCTCATTTGTCCTCTGCTCTCAGGAAGTCCTTCAGGGTAATGTGGTTTATCTGAGGCTCTTACAGAGACAAAACCCAGATACCACTCACAGTCACCCCCAGCCACTGATGTGGTGTGGGTTTTTGAGTGTGACCCCAGAGTGCTATAGCTACAAGGGACAAACCACCCTCAGAACTAAAAATCATCCCAGGACAGACTTTAAAAACACCCACCTCTCAAAGCAGAGATACGACTAATCTGTGCCACAGGTTACAAGACACAAGGTGACTTTGAGAGCATGCAGAGAGCAACAGCCAAAGCCTCTAAGCCAGCCTTTCTCAACCTGGGGGTCCCGACCCCCACAAGGATCGCGAGATGATTTCAAGGGGTCGCCAGAGGATTGTGGAAAACCTAAAAATTTACAAAATAAATATCACATAAAATGATTTTAAATAGGGACTGGTTTCAGTCTGGTTTAATTTGATCAACTGAGCGTGTATGAGTTGAATTGTTCGCCTGAGATTTGGTTCAGACACACAGCAGAAAAAAGAAACAGACTCGCGTTTTGGCGATGATGATGCTTAAGCCAGCAGCTGCAGCAGGTTCGCTTAGCTGTCGCATGAATGAGAAATGGAGCGATGACTTCACAGAGAAAGTGTTCCAGCTCAAGACATGGGTCAGCGGGAACTGTCTCAAGTTGAGTCACCTGAAGGCCCGACAGCAGCACCACCACCTGAGAAGCCCATGGAGCCGGGGCCGGTTCCGGCAGATATTCGAGCTGAGCTCGTCCACAGAGGCAAAGCTGCAGCGGTTCTCTTTTATTTTCTCTCACACTTGTTGACTATCTCTTCACCTAGTTGTTGTTTTTTCCGCTATCTTTTGATTTCTCCAATCAGAGGAGAGTGAAATTGGAGCCAGAGTTTTATTTACAACCATTAAATGGAAAAGAATGAGAAATGAAAGCAAATTTCTCAGTTGCCCTTTCAGTCTATCTGCTCCGCTTTTGCTTTCAGCGGACAACGTTGTGTTCATCCACACTGAGATGTAGGAGGGAAGGGAGGAAGGGAGCGCCCGAGTTGGTGGTTGGGGGTCTCTAACTCCAACAAAGTTTTCTTGGGGGTCCTGACTTAAAAAGGTTGAGAACCACTGCTCGTAACAATGCACTGGAATCTTCATCGTGCACTGTTGCACTACAAGTTTTTCTACATGTAACATGTAAGGTATGGAAAAAGTACCATACTTACATTTCAAAAGTATGAGTACGTAATATCCCGTTTGTTGGTTTGCATCATGGTTTGTATGTGTGTTTGTCTATGCATGATATCTCAAAACATTCCATTAGATTCCCTTTCTGGCAGTTTGCCAACTTCATCATTGATCTCGTGTTGTGGCGTGTGCAGATCATGGGTTTCTGGGAAATGCTTTGAATTTACTTACCACGTCTGCTACACCTAGTGGTTATCAGTTCCGGCTCGTTTTTCTCCTGTTTTTTTTGAGTTACTCTGTCATCTCTTACACATCTTTTGGGTGGTAAAAATATTCATCAGCACTTTTATAAATGGGAATTACTTTGGCTATTTGTATTCGTCTCTTTAATATATCTACTCGAAATGACTCGTTTCATGCGTATGTTAGTGTTTTTTTTTTTTTTTAAATGAAAGAAACCCATCCATCCATCCATTATCTCTATCCGCTTATCATGTTCAAGGACGTGGGGGGACTGTAGCTTGTCCCAGCTGACATTGGAGCCCTGGACATGTCACCAGTTATCCACAGGACCGACATTTAGAGAGACAACCATTTACACTCACATTCGGAATGGGCAATTTAGAATCACCAACCCACCTATTCTTCATATTTTTGGACGGTTGTAGGAACCCGGAGTTCCCAGGCGGAAGTCACGCCCGCATGGAGAGAACATGTAAACGCCACGTACACCAAAACCAATCCAGTCAGTGGAGCGTTTATTCTTAGATTTTCTGAAATTATTTCATATTTCTTTTTCATAGACAACCCTGATGAAAATGGTGAAGGGGTTTATATTGACAATATATTGACAATATAAACCCCTATATATTTAATATATTGACAATTGTCTTCATCTGCATTATCTTTATTCCCTGGCTGAATAATTTCCTTTGTTAATCATAATCAACACGTATATGATAATTATAAAATTCATTAGCTATATATATATATATATATTTATTTTTTTTGAATTTTATATTTATATTGTTTTCTTCAACAAAATATTCAGTGAACTTTGATTTAAATTAAGCACTTTCTATAATTCTGCGAAAATTCCGATGATATGTTGTATTTACATGTCCTCAGAAAAACTAGAATAAATTCCTTGCAATTCCATAAAAGCTTCTTAGGGCCCTGAAGGGGGTGCATATCTTTTTTTTGTCTAATTTGCTTTTTTATTTTTACATTTTTAACCCATTTGAACTAAATCATTTTCATGTCAGGTTGTTTAGACGGATTTATTATGGAGGTTAGAGTCTAACCACATCAGCACAGATTGATTTTTCCAGTAGCGGCGTAATCTGTGTTCATTGAAAAAATGTTGTAGTTTGTCTTCTAGTTCACAAACAGGGTGACTGAACCGGAGAACCTGGGACAAACCCTCTCAAACCTATTATACCTATTATAAAACCTTGTATAAAACCTATTATAACCTATTATAAAACCTTTTCAGTCTAGTAAAAGAATAGACAGATTATCGACTGCGTTTACTTGGATTCCACAATGGCATTTATGGTATTTACAACTACAATTACACTTGTGTCCTTGAAACATTGGTGGGAAATCCTCTACATCAGCACTTCAAGATCGTCTTGCAGGACCTTTCCTTGTGGAAATGAGTAGGAGGGCGGGTTGATCGTTTTTTCCCAGTTTTTCACTGGTATGTGGCCAGTGATTTATCTGTAACTTCGGGTATGTAACTTTATGCCCCTGACAAAAGACACAAACTGTTGTCCTCCACATGTCTTCTCTGAATGCTTATGGGACTGAGAGCATGGGGCTTTGTCTTTATTTTTGATCAGTGGCGCTTTGTTAGAGACTGTACATCCTTTAGTTTGTTGCTTCTCTGGGCTGTAGTTCTGCTTGTTCATCACAGTTTCACTCATCTTATGCTGCACCCTTTTCTTGCAGGAATTGGCTACATCAAAGTGATGCCTATTGGGCCCTGATTTCAGGCTCCTATGATGTTGTCTCAATTTCTCCAGACCATAAACAATAAAAGGCCTGATGCTCTTATGCGATGGAAAGCCAGAAAAGCAAGGGTGACTTACTGAATATGGGTCGGGAGTGTACTTAATCACTGGTCGGTCACAGGAGAGGCACTGAAACCTACCAACAAGTTGTTTTCTTAAACCAGCAGCATCTTGATGTTCTGGAGCTCCCTCACCCTGCAGCTTCTTGTAAACATCCTTCCAGCGATCTTCTAGTTGTGTCTTTAACATTGTGTCCATGTCCAATCGGTTTAATTTGAAGTCCATTTCAGTGGAGAGTGTGTTCATAACTTTGTGCCAGTCCTGCTCCTGGCAGATAACTTTATTCAGCAACTCATAGAATAAAGCGTTGAGTTCCTCTGTCACAAGGTCAAACTGTTGATGACTTACTTTGGCATCCAGAGCATATCCGTCTACCTTCTTTTCATTTATAACAATCTGTTGATTGGCTTTCTCCTCCAGGTCTCCCGTCATTCTGTAGAGTTCATCTATGTGGCTCTGTTTCAGTCTGCCTGCTTCGTCCATAGATCTAGTGGTTTCAGTCAGTTTTTCATACTCTAACTGAAGCTGGTGCATTGCCTTCTGCACTTCATTCACAAGCTTTTTGTT
The DNA here is from genome assembly GCA_037951165.1 of Lophius americanus. Taxonomy (NCBI): domain Eukaryota; kingdom Metazoa; phylum Chordata; class Actinopteri; order Lophiiformes; family Lophiidae; genus Lophius; species Lophius americanus. The sequence continues at coordinate 49,622 of JBBDHG010000204.1, read as the reverse complement.
TTGTCGGTCCACCTGTGCCTGCTGTTGGAGAAGGTTGTTCACCTTGTCCTGTACTTGGTCATACTTTTGAAACACCAGGGAGAGTTGCCGGTCAGATTCAGCCTGTCTGGCGTTGCCCTGGTTTTGATGCAGGGAGGTGAGGGACATAAACGTACTGTCCATTTTCTCTTCCAACATTGCTTGCAGTCTGTCCAACTGATTTTGGAGGTGCTTTTCTGGTGAATTCTCTTCAGATGAAAGATTTTTAGCCTTCAGCTGATCAATATTTTCTTCCAGCTCCTGCACAGACATATTGAGGCCTGATATTTGCTGACTGAGCTCTTCAATAGCTTTGCTGTCTGAATCATCAGACATGAGATTGTCAATCAAACTTTTCTGCCTGTCAACTTGTTCCATCAGGTCATTTGTCAGCTTCTGCTGTTGCTCCTTTTCTTCTAAATACCTTTCATATGGATCACTATCTCTCACAGCCTCCTCTAGATGGCAAATGTGTTGTTTGAGGAAACCCATCTCTTTCTTCATTTTGTGGTCAAGCTCATTAATATTTTCCTTGAGATTACCATTTTCATTCTGGAGTTCTTGTATGTGCACCAGGGCCTTAGACATGTCCTGAGAGAGGTCATCCTCCCTCTGTTGGCCATGTTTAAGAACCATGTCAAGAGCAGTGTCACTGCCCTGGCTCTTTGCCTCCAGGGAATCAATATGGCCCACCACATCGTGGAGCAGGGTACGAAGAGCTATTAGGTTGATTTCACACTCTGTTCCGAGGGATAATTTTAATAGGTCATACAAGCTGTTTGTTGCTGACATTGTTTTGTATGTGAGAATTAACTAGGCTAACTAGGTAATCAAACTTGAACTGTAACAGCCCACTACAAATTCTGAGAACAAAGTAACAATCTACCTGTCTACACTTATAAGAAAAAAATATCAAAGCAGGCTTTGATTGTAGCAGAACAAAATATCAAAGCATATAGGCAATGTGGCAGCAACGGTCCCCTGACCCGTATCCAAGACAGAGGCTGCAGGACCCCAGAGAAAGAAAAATCTCTTTGACCTTTAACCTACACCAACTGAAGTTAGTTGGTAACCATTTTCTGCCAGCTCACTTATTTTTCTAATTTTTATACATAGAATAATACTCTCAGAGGTTTAACCAGGGCAAGTTCCAATTGTGTCAGCACTATCAACATAAGGATGAAATGTTATCAAAAAGAGTTTTTGTTCAACAGTATAGCCATGCTGGCATGTCCAATTTTGATATTTTGCCATAAAAAGGGAAGTTGATGTAACTCCAACGGAAATGGTCCACTCCACATCAAACCTCCCAAACGTCAGCGGTCCTGGTCATACTTCAGTTTAATATATGTAGTTCTATTTATTAAAACAAAAACTATGACCTCCCTCATGTGGACAGAAGAGGAACAAAGCAGCGCTGGCTTTGATTTGAAAATATTGACTGTGATGTGAGAATTGTGACATCGATCTGATGATTTTGGAATTTGATCTGAGAATTATGACTTTGATCTGAGAATTAATTATGACTTTGATCTCATAGTTTTTTTCCTTTTGATGTGGGACTTTTTAATTACGAAGTGAGCATTTCATTTTTAAAATTCTCGCATTAAGTCAAAATTCTCAGGTCAATCAGGATTTTTTGTGTTGTATGAACATTGTATGAACTATGAAAGATATTTCAAAATGTGTGAATGTATGCCTGAATCTCCTTAATTGAGCTGGATGTGTTGATGTTTGAATGGGGATGCTACAAGGAATTACGCAGAACCATGGGGCCAAAAAACACGATTGAAGAAAAGCACAAGTTGAGAATGAGAAATAAAATGGTTGTGTACACTGTCAGCATTCATCTATTACTAGACAACATCATAGAGCAGGGGACAAAGATCTTTGAGGTTGATTTACCCCTCTGTTCCACTAGTTGGTTTTAGCAGGTCATACATGCTTTTTATTGCTGACATTGTTCTTTAAATGAGAACAAACTGTGATGATAAATCAGGTTATCATACTTGAATATAACATTTATCAGAAGATTTAGATCACAAAATAACAATATACCAGTCAACACATATAAGAAAAATTCAACAAAGCAGGCTCTGATTGTAGCAGAGCAAAAGATCAAAGTGTGTAGGAAGTGTGGTAGGATTTTTAAGATGCTTGGGTAGCTGTCAAGTCTCTGAGACGGGATTTGGGGGACCCCAAGGAAGAAGAAGGGACTAAAGCCAGAAAGAGGAAGTAACACAACTAAAAGGATATCATATTACAAATGTTGGGTTTAGTTTGAAATATTCTTCCTTGCCCATTAACCTTTCCAATATGAAATTAGATCGAAAAAGCCAAAACAATTTGATGTTTTACTGAGAATTGTGAGTTTTCTTCAAACATTGTAGCTTTGATGGCGTGGACAATGGCCATATCTGTCTGTGAAACAAGAGACTTCATTGCAATGTCTTTATCAGTGCAAAATATCTTTGCTAGCTGTGACCATGTCTTTGAAAAAAGTTACCTTGATGTTTTCTGGATATGTGGTTTTCATCGCTTTCTACATTTGTGATATCTGATGGACTATCAAGATTTCTTAGCAGCAGATCTTGAAGTTTACTTCTTCAACACTTCAACACATCTTTGGCTCTGATGTGTACAGATAATGGGGAGACCGAGCCGCTTTGGCAGAGCTTATGTGATGTTGAGGACCCTTCAAAATCAACTCCTTGTGTCCTTTTATGCCCTCCACAGCTGATCACCCGTTTCATCCTGCTCTGCATCTTCCTCCGTCACACCAACCAATTGCATGTCCTCTCTCACCACATCCACAAACCAAATCTTCGGTCCATCCCTTCTTCTCCTGCCTTCAGTTCCATCTCCAGCATCGTTCTACCAATAGATCCACTATCCCTCCTCTTCATATCAAAACTGTCTCATGCTGGCCTCTTATACTTTGTCTCTAAGACGTCTAACCTGGGCTGTCCCTCTGATGTGCTACTTTCTAATCCTGTCCATCCTATTTGGTCAATCCCTCCATAATAGCCTATAGCATATAGCAATATCCCTGGCCAGCACAGGGATCCGACATGATAAAAGTACTCCAATGGTAATATATACAACAAAAAGTATCCAAAACCACATCATATTGATGTTCAGTGTATACATGCTGTAATTTATAGTTTTAAAATGTAACGACAAAAGAAGCTGCGGAAGAACTACCCCAGTGAGTTCGGCACTACAAATTTAATCACACACTTCAAAGGTAATCCCGTGAGGAACATAAAAAATTTAGGAGCTAACGTTAGCACAGGGGCTAAAGCTAGTGGGAGCTCAGAGCCAGCCATAAGTGCTGAAGTCCTTGAAGGAAGCCAATATATAACAAATAATCGACTGAACAAGACTTACAATGTTTTATTTTCACTTCAAATAAAAGGCTCCGGCACTAAAAGATTCAGTATCAAAAACATGGAGGACACTTGGAATTAGGAATTGGAGGTGGTAGGATGCTTTGCTGCTTTAACGCCGAAGAAAGAAAAAAAAAGTTCTTAAAAGTTCTTAAATATGAAGTATGACCTCTTTGCCTTATGCCACATCAATAACACTTTGTCCTTGCATGGATTTCTTACAGTTCATAACCGAGTCCATTGGTTTACAATTGGACCATCTGTGTACATCATACTGGACTGGTTTAAGCCTTTCATGAAACATTGTTCTTCCTTAAGCATGTTTTCATGAACCCATTAGCCCAAAACATTATACACACACATCAAATCTATGGATTCTTCTATTGTTATACATACACAGTAATACAAATTATTTAATTCATTTGTTGAGAAGTGCATCCAATACTGATCTTCAGTCTCTCTGAAGATCAGTACTCTTCAGTCGTCCTCCTCTATGCTCCTCCCTACATTTCCTACCTGTTTAACAACAATGGGCCCAAAGCTTTTAGCTGTGCAGCCCCTCATATCAGGAAATCTCACCCACAAACCATACGTGATATTGACTCTCCCCTACTGTATTATGTTTAGCTTTGAAATGAATATAGTTTTACTAATGTCCTGATATTTGTTGTCTTATTATTGTATCTGTTAGGTGACATTAAGTTTCATGATAGGAACCCACAAATAAAATCTATTATTAATATCTGTGTGCGTCTACAAACAACTGTGCACACGCTCAAACTACAATGAGTTACAATGTGCAGATGTGTTGCGCACAAATATAAATATGAGAAAAAATTTAGTTTTTGAATTAACGAATACTTTGTCATTTCTGTCTGTTATGTGTAAGTTGCTATAAACGAGTCACGTTCACTGACGTAGGATCTCAGAGACCGTGATAAAATATGACAAAAAGCGGTTATGGTCAATCCCCATCAGCAGAGATCGATTTTTCCAGTAGCAAAGGAATCGGTGTCTGTTGACACAACTGTTTTTTTACCTGCAACACAGTGTGGTGACCTGGAATTCCCGGTATGAACCCCATCAAATTGCAACGTATTAAAACCGTTTGTCAGTCAAGGAAATCTAAAATTAAAATGTTTTAATGTGTTTATTTGGGTTACACTGTGGCAATTATGGACAATTACAACTACAATTACACCTGTGTCCCTGAAACACTGGTGGGAAATCCTCCAAATCAGTAATTTCCATTATTGTCTTGCAGGCTTTTCCTTGGGAAAATCTGTAGGAGTGCGGGGTTGTCGGGTTTTTCCTTTTTCAGTTTTTCATTTGCATATTATGGGTTACTTATCTGCAACTTTGGGCTTGTACTTTAAGCCCCTGACAAAAGAGACAAACTGTTGTCCTCCACATGTCTTCTCTGATGGCTTATTGGACTGGGAGCATGGAGCCTTGTCCTTACTTTTGCCAGGCAGGTCTTCGTTTAAGACTGTACATCCTTTAGTTGGTTGCTTCTCTGGGCTGTAAATCTGCTTGTTGATCAAAATTTCACTCATCTTATTCTGAACCCTTTTCTTGCAGGAATTGGCTACATCAAAGTGGTGTCTATTGGGCCCTGATTTCAGACTCCTATGATGTTGTCTTAATTTCTCCAGACCATAAACAGTAAATGGCCGTATGCTCATATGTGATGGAAATGCAGAAAGGCAAGATAAACTTACTGAATATGGGTCGGGAGTGTACTTAATGACTGGTCGGTCACAGGAGAGGCACTGAAACCTACCAACAAGTTGTTTTTTCAAACCAGCAGCATCTTGATGCTCTGGAGCTTCCTGGCGCTGCAGCTTCTTGTAAACATCCTTCCAGCGATCTTCTAGTTGCTTCTTTAATATTGTGTCCACATCCATCTTACTTAATTTGGAGTCCATTTCAGTGGAGAGTTTGTACATGATTTTTTGCCAGTCCTGCTCCTGGCAGGTAAATTTGTTTAGAAGTTCATCAAACAAAGCGTTGAGTTCCTCTGTCACAAGGTCAAACTGTTGATGACTTACTTTGGCATTCAGAGCAGTTCCATCTGCCTTCTTTTCATTTATAACAATCTGTTGGTTAGCTTTCTCCTCCAGATCACCTGTCATCCTGTAGAGTTTATGTATGTGGCTCTGCGTCAGTCTGCTGTCTTTGTCCATAGATCTAGTGGTTTCATTCAGTTTTTCATACTCTACCTGAAGCTGGTGCATTGCCTTCTGCACTTCATTCACAAGTGAGTGATTTTGGTGGTTTACCTGTGCCTGCTGTTGGAGAAGGTTGTTCACCTTGTCCTGTACTTGGTCATACTTTTGAAACACCAGGGCGAGTTGCCGGTCAGATTCAGCCTTTCTTTCGTTGCTCTGGTTTTGATGCAGGGAGGTGAGGGACATAAACGTACTGTCCATTTTCTCTTCCAACATTGCTTGCAGTCTGTCCAGCTGATTTTGGAGGTGCTTTTCTGGTGGATTCTCTTCGGCTAAAATGTGTTTAACTTTCAGTGGTTCAAAGTCGTCTTCCAGCTCCTGCACAGACATATTGAGGCAGGATATTTGCTGACTGAGCTCTTCAATAGTTTTGCTGTCTGAATCATCAGTCATGAGATTTTCTATTAAAGTTTTCTGCTGGGTAAGTTGATCAATCAGGTCAGTTGTCAGATTCTGGAGATGCTCCTTTTCATCGGAATGCTTCTCAAGCGGGGCACCTGGAACCTTCCCAGCGTCCTCCAGACGGTTAACTTGTAGTTGGAGGACTTCCATCTCTTCCTTCAGTTTGTCATTTTTACAGTCAAGCTTATTCATCTTTTCCTGGAGACTGTTGTTTCTTTGATCAAGCTGATAAATTTTATCCCGGAGACTGTCATTTTGATTCTCGAGTTGTTGTATGTGCGCCACAGCTTTAGACATGTCCCGTCTCATGGTCATGTCCTGTCCCTTAGACATGTCCTGTCTCATGGTCATGTCCTCGCCCTGAGACAAGTCCCGTCCCTTAGCTGTGTCTTGTCCCATAATCGCGACCTGTCCCATGGCCGTGTCCTCACGAGACATGTCCTGTCCCTTACACATGTCCTGTCCCTTAGACGTGTCTCGTCCCTTGGATGTGTCTTGTCCCTTGGACGTGTCCTGTCCCTTGGACGTGTCCTGTCCCTTAGAGGCGTTCTCTCCCTTAAACAATCCCTGTCCCTTGGATGTGTCCTGTCCGTCGGCCGCGTCCCGTACCTTGGAGGCGTCCTGTCCCTGGGAAGCTTCTTTTCCCTGGGAGGCGTCCCGTTTCTTGGACGCGTCCTGTGCCTTAGAAATGTCCTGTGCCTTAGAAATGTCCTGTGCCTTAGAAATGTCCTGACTCTTAGACATGTCCTGACTCTTAGACATGTCCTGACTCTTAGACATGTCCTGACTCTTAGACATGTCCTGTGCTTTAGGCATGTCCTGACTCTTAGGCATGTCCTGTGCCTTAGGCATGTCCTGTGCCTTAGGCATGTCCTGTGCCTTAGGCATGTCCTGTGCCTTAGGCACGTCCTGTGCCTTAGGCATGTCCTGTGCCTTAGGCATGTCCTGTGCCTTAGATATGTCCCGTGCCTTAGATATGTCCCGTGCCTTAGATATGTCCCGTGCCTCAGATATGTCCGGTGCCTCAGATATGTCCGGTGCCTCAGATATGTCCGGTGCCTCAGATATGTCCGGTGCCTTAGATATGTCCGGTGCCTTAGATTTTTGCTGTGACTTAGATATGTCCTGTGCCATAGATATGTCCTCAGAGAGGTGACCCTCACTTTGGTCACCATGTGGCACTACTTTGGCAATACTCTCCACAGGAGCCTTATCCAGAGCAATGCTAATCTCTTGGCTCTTCGCATCCAGGATATCAAGATGGTGCACAACATTATGGAGCAGGGTACGAAGAGCTATGAGGTCGATTTCACTGTCTGTTGCGAAGGATAATTTTAGTAGGTCATACAAGCTGTTTTTTTCTGACATCGTTTAGTACGGGATAATTATGTGAGAATAAACCAGGTTATAAAACTTGAAATGTAACAGTGAGCTAAAAATTTAGACCACGAGGTATCAATTCTCCCGTCAAAACTTATAATAAAAATTTATCAAAGCAGGCTTTGATTTGAGCAGAACAAAAGATCAAAGCTTGTAAGAACTGTGGCAGCAACTTTAAGAAGGGGACATGTCCTCTTGGGGGTTTATACTAAAGGTATAAAAAGTAATTTTAATCCCCAATTAGGTATTTTAGAACTTTGGCCTACAACATCTACAAATAGCCATATCTACAAAATGCTTTGGGCAATATTTCCTCAACTATTGCCCCGATTTAGTCCACATTTGCTGCATAGGAATCGACTCGAGGATATACATCTTATTTATATTTTGTTTTCCTCAAAAAGTTCATAATTTACTCATTTCGGGCAATTCTTTTATAAAAAATACTATGGTCATAACTTCACATTTATTTTGACGAGTTCAATCAGGGAGGTCGCTTGTACAATGACAAGTAAGTGGATGTAACTCCACTAGAAATGATCCACTCTACATCAAAATGCAACACTTCAGAATTCACCCCGAACATACCCCTGGCTTGTGACAACAGGGAATTCCATATTTTCAGTCTTCGCTTTAAACTCGTGTTTTTTATGCTGTTTCTGCTCTGCCACTTTGAAAAGTTAAAGGGGTAACAGATAAACTCTACATAGAAATGAAGTGGACTTGAGAGGTAGTAACTACAATTTTTGAAAACACAATCACTCCACATTGAGGTTGCTAGGATCAAGTGGTGGGCCTCTGTGGTTACGGGTGAAGGAATTAATCAAAAACCTGCAAGTTATTGACCATCCGAGGATTTGGCTTTCAGGATGAAGCACGGGTTTAGGTCTTTCTGCTTTTTACGTTACGGATCGTGTTAGTGGTGACCAACTTCACGTTTTATGCAACAAAAATAGAAATAATTAAAGAGGAAGAAGACCTCTAGGAAAGTCTCTGACCGTCGTCGGTTTTTGTGATTTCAGAATAAAGCAGGTGAGGAGGGGTTTCTGCTTTTAATGTTAGGGATTATGTTGACGTTAACATTTCTGGCAAACATCTTTCAAAAATCAAGTTTTTTTGCAATGAAAATTAGGTAATTAAAGAGGAAGTAGATCTCTATGAAAGTCTCTGACCATCAGTGTATCTGGGTTTTCTGAATAAAAGCACAGCATGAGGTGTTTGTGCTTTTAACATTACGTCGGATGATGTTCAGGTTAACATAACATATGTTGAGTTTACAACACAACATCTAATAAATTTTTTGCCAACGTCGTGATGATGTAATGTTACTCAGAGTTAAACCACTCAGAGGGACTGATAAGGGTTTGATGTTGCCTTTTCCTCTCTCCCGCCCTCCCTCCTTTGTGTCTCCAGTAGAATATAGGAGCATACCCGAGTTATTATCAGCTGTTTTCTTTCAATAAAAAGCATCAAAATAACAGGAAAAAACTGCCATGATCAAAGGATAGACACACATCCCGTGAAAAAAGGGACCGGATAAATGGGACCGTATAGATTTGGCTTAAGGACCTTGTCTAAGAGTCCACACTGTATTTCTGTCACGCCCTCTTTTGACTGGGTTTTGAACCTGCACTATCCAGCTGTGGCTATGAAACAATATACACGCTAAAAAAGTGAATATTGGACATTATATATGGCAACAATATAGTTTCCAATGTTCACCTTCTAGCTGCGATTCTCTAGAATTTCTGATAGTTAGGCTAAGTTGTCAGTTGTTTCGACTTGATAGGTTGTTTAAAGCGACTTTTTCGTAACTTTCCTTTGCCCTGTTGCTGGAAAGACAGCAGATAAAAGTAGACATGAGAGAACCACAACAATGAGCTGAAAAAAGTCAATTCGATTCAGCAGAGTTGGATGATGACTCCCTCTGGGTGTGACTCTCTAAACACACCCCTTCACATTTCACAACGGGAAATTCTTTTCAATTTATTTCCAAATACAATACTAGTCCTTGCATTTAAAAATTTCTGTATCCGTCTACTCAAGAAATGAGTATCTCCATTTTTTTGTTAAAGATAGCCAGCCAGGGTTTAGTTCAGGTCTTTCAATGGTCAGTTGGAAGCTCGGGGGACAGAAATGAGCTTCCTGTCACATAGGAAATATATTGCACAGCCATGTGGAACGGAAGCATCTGATCTATCATGCAAACAGGCTATCGATACCTGGAAACTGGGACAGCTCAAAAGGACAGGGATACAAAGTCCAAGAGAAAAAGATGACAGGTGTACAAACAAGACAGGAGAGATATGTGTGACCACAGAAAAAAAAAAGAATATCCGTTAAAATAGTTTCAGGAAACATATTCTGAGTGGTTTAACTACTGGAAAAACTTGAATAAAGCGCCAAAGCTGAAATTTCTGTGTGGAACCATAACGTCAAATTGAAAGTCTTCTTCGTTGTTTTGGTAGATTGCTTAATGATCATTTACACAGTGACACATTTAAACAGACAAACATCAAAGCTACTATTCAAATCTATTCAAGCTTAAATGGGAAATGGACTGAACATATCTTGTCTGCTCAACCACTCAAAGTACTTTTGCAACACGAGTCAGCATTAACCCATTCACACAAACATTCATACAGCGATGACAGATCCTGCAAAGCAAGGCAGCGCATGCTCATCAGGTGTAGTAACCATTCACACACTGATGGAACAGCCATTCAGTATCTTGCTCAAGGACACATCAACTTTGGCCGGGGATAGAACCACAAACCTTCAGATAAGTGGACAACTGAGCCACTGTCATCCCATCTTAGGCTGCAAGGTTACACTTGTTGTTTCCAAATGTATTAAATACACATTTTGCTGCCACATTTCAAAGAGGATAACATCCATCTAAAGGACAGATACCCTCACTTTAATCCCACCCTTTTCTTTCCATTGGGTTTTTTGCTACTGAACATAGATCTCCTTTTTAAGGCTGCAGTCCCACAAGATCTATTAAATTTGGACTTTGCTGATATGCTACCTTGCTCTACATAACACAAAAATACAATAATACTCTCATAATTTTTTTCAAAATATGTCTTCAGAACAAGTTTGATGTAATACAGAATATGTTATTAAAGCATTAGAAATGGTACGAAATCTTCATCTTCATCAACCTGGAGATAAGCAGGATTTCCATTTTGTAGGATAAAACCATGACTTAAGCTTTGTAGAGAGCTTTCCATAGTATTTCAAATTTGTGAAACTATCTTATGGGTTAAAAGGTATGAGATGAATTATAGTATGGGATTTTTGAACATTCATCCACGGAACCCTAAAATTGATTTTATTGACTTTTCGATCCCCTTACTTTTCTTCTTAATCTTGAAAAAATTCAGAGTTTCTGCAAAACTAATGCCTTTCCCATCAGCCTGGTTCTTGAAAGGTTATTCAAGATGGATAATACTCATTGCCCCCACAGAATTTAAGTAGTCCATGTTGTTTCCAATTTTTACGGCAATGAAAAATGTTTCCCCGATAAACAGAGACACTCAGCAACACACTTAGGGTTAGATTTTTTGCATGAAACTTAACTTGGTGATCAAATTTTGTGACGTTGCGCGTTTTGCCGTATTTAAAAACAAGTTTTGGCCCGGGGGAAAGAGGCTTTGCAATTTGAGTGCTTTATCTAGTTAAAAAATGATAATCTAACAGAAAAAAACAATGCTGAATATGGTCAGCTTCATTGCTGATGAAACCCAGCATGTAAACAGATGTGCGTTACCTAAAGAAGCTCTTTGTGTGATTAAGCATATTGCATTCACATGAGGATTTTTTTTTTTTTTTTTCCAAATGAACAAGAAAGCTAATTTGTTCATTTAGAACTTACCTACTTCCATGGGTAATTCCATGGATAATTAATTGAGATTTACACTTCAGCTTCAGCACACATAATGATGCCAAAATATTCTTCTTCAGAATATTCTGGCACATCACAAGTATCCCCACATTAGATTGTGACCTCCAAAATAATCTTTTATGTATTGCTGTGTTTGGTTTATGCCAGATGAAGTAGGACCCATTCCAAACAGTTCAACTTTTGATTCATCAATTCGTACAATATTCTCCCAAAATCTCTGAGGAACATCAAAGTGTGTTATGGCAAAATTTAGAAAAAGCCTTAATATTCGTTTTGGTTAAAAGTGCCTTTTTTGGTGTTATTCTTCCAAAGATGCAATTTTGTCCAATGTCTTTGGAATAGTGGATCCATGATCACAGACCTTTAATGAAGTCAGAGGAGACTGCAGTTCTTTAGATGTTTTTATTGGATCTTTTGTGACTTTCTGAGTAAGCCTTTGCCATGCTCTTGGAGAAATGCAAGAAGGCCAGCCACCTCTTGGAAGGTATTTTCCATTTGTAGATAATGTGTCTCACTGTCGATGTGAGTAGGCCCAGAGCCTTAGAAATTGCGATGTCACCCTTCTCAGAATGATTTATTTTAATCAATGTCTTCCTCAGGTCTTCTGGAATGTCTTTTGATTTGGCACTATGTGCTGCTGGTGAGAGCTATGAGCCATCTATGAGGTCTAGTTCTTGGATGGTTGGATTGAACCAAGGTGTTATAAAGACATTGACCTTTTTTTGTGTTTTGGTTACTAAGGGGAGATTATTTCTTCCAAAACCGACCAATTTGGCGTTTGGCTCAGTAAAAACATTATCATTTAAAACTTTTATATATTTCATTCAGTTTGAAGATAAATGGACTGTTCTTATATATTTATTTCTAGTCTGCTCACTCGAAGCACTTTACAACAAAAGCAAGCATTCATCCATTCACAATAAAATTCATAGAGTGGTGACAGAGTATGCCAAACAAGGCACCACCTCCCCATCAGGAGCAATAACCATTCATGCCGTCATGCGCAACTTGGGGTTCAGTTTCTTTCTAAAGGAGACTTTGGCATGTAGACCCCAAGGGCCAGGGTTCAAATAAGAAGAGTGGTTGCCCTAAACATCCGACATACATTAAAGTAAAAATACAGACAAAAATGAGGCAGTTTATAACTGGTTTATCAACCAGTAATAGTGTTTTCACATCACTGGTTGTAATAAAATATTATATTCTTTTATAATTCACACATAGAGCCATTAATGCTACACATCTACACCTGAAGGCAATTAAGATGCTTCATATTGATCCTCTGTAAAACGTAAAAGTAATTTGACTTTGGGAGGAAACTAACCGCCACAAATAGCCCGCATGAATGGGACGATACAAATACATAGAATATGTACTTATTTCCAACCTTAGGCCACAACTTAACATTGTATTTGTTGCAGAGTTGTGACTGAAGTTTTATCTCACTTCGTCTCTTGCGATCTCACTATTGTTTAGCTCTTTGTTTATCACAGGCTTTAGGTATTGTTCTACCAGGTGAATGAATGTGTGACAACCAGACTACAGTCCTGAATGACACACTGAAAATGGCAGTTGTGTCAACGCGAGGCTCACAAGCTGATGTATTTGTTCCACACTAAAGTAAAGTGATGGGCAGTAATCATTTAACACTTTCTCTACATTCAATAGCACTGTTTGCAAATGGGAACAGAAACAAAACTTTGAATGGAGGATCTTTATGCAATGGTACAGGATACAACTGAGGCCATGATTAAGAAGATGCAGCTCTGCTCCAACTGTGTCAACAAGCAACATTCAAGAGTTTCTTTGAATGATTTAGTGAGCAAACAAACTCAGACTTGAGGACAATTTTTTATCAATGTATCTATTGATTTTGTAGTCAGTTATTTGTTGAATTTTAGTTCAGGCTTTTAATAATAGCTTCTTTTTTAGTTTTTACTGCGTCAAGTGTAGGGATGGGAATCGAAAACCCGTTCCAGCCATCGATAGAATTTGATTTTATGCTTAAAGATTCCGTTATCGATGCCTTCCAGAACAATGACGTCATGCCTTGCTAGAGACAGTCATTGCGAACAACAACAAAAAGTAATTATGACGGGCAGGACATAGATGCAGTCCAAAGTGTGGCTTAATTTTACACAAAATGACTCTAACAACGCAACATCTGTCTGTGATTTCAAGCAAGGGTGGTAACACCAGGAACACACTGAAACATCTGTCGCTCTAGCATGGCACTAAATATCAGGAGTGGCATGTATTTGATTCTCTATGCCGACGCTTAACAAGTGGTTCCCCTTGTTCCTTCTCAGCAGGGCTGTGACAGCATGTAGGTCCTATCCAATGTAAGCATAAGCAAAACGCATGCAGGCTAGGCATGTGTGTGCTGTGTGCACAGACTCAATAAAAATGTGTGATGTTGACACAGAAAACTTGTATAGGCCTACTTTTTTCCACACAAAAAAAAAACAGGAATCGATAAAGTATTTGAACGTTAAGCAGAATGACAGTGTGTACTGTTTGTGTTGGATATGTTAAAACACCACTTTCACAGGGTACCCGACTGTCAAGACATGTATGTTTTAAAATACATTTGATGGTATCAGCCGTTTAAATGCGACATTAAATTTACTCAACATCCTGTAATTTGAACAAACTTTGAAAAATAATTTAACTCGTGGGTCGCCATTGCTGTTTACGCTGAAATGCATTCTGGGTAGTGACAACAAATGGTTGCACTGGCCAGCTTCTGAACTGCTTGTCCAAATTCAACAGTTAAAAATGTCATCTGTCCAACAAAGAAACACTTAAAATTTGTAATACAATTCAAACTTTGTCTCCTTCCTTAAATTCTTTACTGTTATATTTTTTTGAGTTCTAGCGATCATATAGTTCAATACAGTTGAACAGTCTTTGGTCTGTATAAATGGTTTCTCTTGGTAAGTTGAGTTTTTAGGTCAGTTTCTTATCTCTTTCTGGAACGATTGTTTTTAGAAAGTTTAGTAAGTGTTTTTACTTTGCAGTTGCACCCATTCATTTAGTCAGGACTTGTGGGTAGACGGCGGTCAATCCTATTACTCAAGTGTCTCACAAGGAAGTGGAAGATGGTCTACTTCTTCAATAATCAAAGTGCTGAGGTTCTTGGGCGGCTCATAATCACCTTGATTAGAGAGAAATCCAGGATCCAGTTCCAGGATAATAAAAAACTCTGTCTGTATAACAATAACACTATAATTGTAAACATCATGGTAAAATAACTTACTACTAAGCCAAAATAATAATAGCAACTGCATTGAGACATCATGTTTAAGACCTAACTATCAATTTGAATTGCTTTTTCTATAAGAGCAGCCGTCTCTCCATTTGACACATTCCTAACGTAATAATATAGTGAAAATAATTTCACTATTGTACTGTGTATCACTGTATTTGATCAATAAAAGACTTCTTTTTCTAATATGGAAAGTTTGATCCCATTCACATCACATATGAATTTCTTTTATAGTATCAAATCATAAATTGATTAATTGTAGCTCATGTTTTTTTTAATCCTGCTTTCCGAATCAACATTTTTAATCTTTAATGAGGATTACAGAGAAACAACTGTTAATTGTATAAACCTCAACTGAAACACATTGAAATACAATCTATTGAAAGACCTTCATTTTCAAAGTTATGAATGTTTTTTTAACGTGTACACGTCTTTGCAAAAAACATCTTTCCATCAGTTTTAAAAACTAATTAAACTATATTTTACAAATAATTGTTTGATCGACGCATTCATTTTAACACAACCGAAATTCCCAACAATCTTCGAAAGCTGAAAAACAAAGTTCTGGCAAACTATTTAGACTTCCAATAAGAGACAGGATCGCATTTTTATCATCTCAGTAGTTGATAAAACTACTGACATGAAACTTAACTTCTGTGAAAGAGATGTTTGAACATCCACAGAGAACCCAAACCTCCGTGAAGTCAGTGCTAGTTAGCTACATTACATTAGCTTAAGCGAATATACACTCACCGACAGCTGAAATGAAAACTTCATCACACCGGTTGCCGGTTGCTCCAGACACTTTTTCTCTTATCTAGGAAAATTTAATTTGAGAAAAAAAAATACTTATTTGCTCTGTCCTAGCAGTAAAAGGTCTCTGTTCTAAATTCGCTCCCCTCTGTCTTCGCGGGCTTTCCTCGCGCTCAGTACAACTGAACGTAATAACTGAAGGGGCGGGAAATTTCTTCCTCCAATAGTATTTAACTATCCACAATTTCAACCAATGTGAAGCTATCTTACCCAGTGAGGTTGATTGACACATAGATCAACCAACAAGAATTACTAGTGCTATAAAACAAAACTAAAGCAGGAACGAAAACTTTTTTTGGATTTTTTAAAATTCTTTATTGAACAGTAATATCAGCAAATTTGATAAGCCAAAGACAATAAATGTTTTTAATTGATAAGAACATTCTGATCACATTCATGATCCGCGGTGGCGACCCAAAAGGGAGCAGCCTAAAGATGAGGAAGATATGAGATGAAAATGAAAAAGTAAAAAAAAACGGATTTATGGCTGAGCAGAATAATCAAATAATAAAAAATACAAAAAATAGATGTCTCAAATAAATTATGATTAATCGTAAAACACACAAAAAATAAATAAATAAACAACAATAAAAAAATAAGAAAATAACAATTGTTCAGATTAATTGATGAATTTAGGATTAAGTTATAGAACTGAGAACGGTTTATCAGGTTTTTTCAGGGATTAAATTCATTATGAAAGGCCGTGTAGACCAGTTGGGTTTTCATAAATTCAGCTTTATGTAAACCGTATTTGAAAAATAAAAACATTTTATGAATCATCAGATTATCATGTTTATCTTCAATTACTAGTCCATACATTCTATGTACATGTGATGCTAATTCAACATACATTATTTTGTTTCACCCATTCTTCAATTTGGGTCTGAAATAACATTTGGTGAGAGCGAGTAGAGAAGATGTGTTCCATGATCTCGTCATCTTAGTGCTTTGGCTGGGTCCTTGTCTCTAAACGGGTAACGGCACCAAAGGTTTGTCCTCTGTCGGATTTCCCAAGACCTTCCTCTGGGTTAAATCTCATCGAACATTTGTTTGTCTGTTATCTTACTGACAGACAAACGCACAGGGGTGAGATCACGACCTCCTTCCTCGGTACAGATGATGAATATTGGTTCATAAACAACGGGTTGAACATCTTCATCACAATTGAGGTAAAAGTTTGAAATAAGTGTGACTACGATTTGGAGTCATTATCGCTGAGCCTGAATGCTAACAATGCTACATGATGCAACATTTCAGAACACTGGAGAGAGAGAGAGAGATGGGTAGAGAGAGAGAGGTAGAGAGAGGTAGAGAGAGAGAGGTAGAGAGAGAGAGGTAGACAGAGAGTTGCAAACCTCCATCTAGGCACAACAGTTTCAAAAATAAACGTTTCTGTTACCCCAAACCTTCAGAAGTGTCTTTTCTCACAGAGCTTAGGAAAACCTTACCATGAAATCATCTTGTGAGGTCATAATGTAACGTCGCCAAAGTTTAATCATTTCTAGGCTGTACCAAAAGATAACTCTGGGTAAAAATCCGTCCAATAGTTTCTGGTAATCTTCATCATTCAGAATCTTCATCGTATCAACATGAGATCCTCGGTGGAGGTACGAATGTGCTTTTCACGGTTTGAACATGAGGTGCATGAAGCCAGTTGTCCGTTTGTTGTGGGTGAACTTTGTTCTTCATCTTCCAGCCCTTCCAACAGTGAGGTAGACTTTTCTGCTTACGTCAGCATTGGACCTCATTCAGGCCCTGTGATTGAACAGGAACCGGTCCTGCAGACGGGTTTTGAGGCCGTTCCAACTAATATCCGTGATGTTTGTCATCTTCAGCTTTCACATATGGGTGTCGGGTTCTGGTACTGTACCAGAAGTCCATGACGGTGATTACGTCCCGGCTCGCACACAGCCGCGGTGTTTTGGACGGTACCCTGTTACCACAATGAGGCCGATAGCCTCCAGAATCTTATCTGACTAACTTCCCCAATATGCACCCACCAGGACTTTATAAGGGCGTGAGCTGAACGCCAGTTGGACCTCCTGCAGCTGCTGAGGAACCAACTCAATGACCCTCAGACCCTGTGACACGTGTGACTCAGGGTCACTCAAAGGAGCTGGGGGGCGGTGCCAGGGGGGCAGACGGACAGGCAGCGGGTGGAGAGGGAGGCATGGAGAGGGTTTGGCGGACTCCTGCCTGAACCAAAGGGAGAACCAGGTAGCGAGAGGCAAAGCTCGCTGAGGAGAGGAATGGTTTCCTGAGAAACCTGCAATCCATCAGAACCGTTTGGTTTTATTCCAGTGCCCACTGATAACGGGACAAAGCCAGGACCTGGAATAAAACCACACGTCTGCAGCGATGTTCTGAGTGGGAATAATTCCCTACTAGACTATTATTCTGCAGAAAGTCTGCTTTGAAATAAAAACATCATAACTGGTGATTTATGATAATTATCAATATTATTATCATTATTATCATCATTAATAATGATGATAAAAAGAATTATAATTATCATCATTTTTATTATTATTATAAATATTACAAGTATTATCATCATTATTAGTAGTATTATCATTATCATTATAATTACTATTTTCATCATCAGAGGTGACTTAGGGGTCAGGGTTCACAGAATCAATGACTCTTTTTTAAAGGTACAGTGTGTAAAATTTAGAGGTCTCTTTCTTCGTATCTTTTTAAACATCTTTACTACACAGTTGTCCCGTTGGCGTCTGTGTTTCCTCTTCTTTTCCTTGTCCGTCAAAGCACTTTGGAAACAGTGGAAGTTAAAGCTGCTCTACAAACAGACTTTATAACTATATTATTATTATCATAACATAAAATGATTTTCCACGGTCTTTCTGTGTCCTGTTACGTCGGGGCGCTCCCTCCTGCCGACGCTCTGAGCTCTGAGAATGTTTCTATCAGGAGCTGGTAGAAAAACATTCCACGTGTTTTATTCATAGCTTCATGCGTAATGAACCTGATGTGACAGCTGTCTATTTCTGTCCTGTGCAGATGACGAGACGAATAACTCCACGCCGTCCTTTCACCATCAAACACTCGGCCTCTTCTCTGCGGCAGCAGCACAATCACATTTCTCCTCATGAAGCGGAGCCACTGCTCCTGGTGTCCCATCATCCATTTTAGAGCCTGCCCACATTCCATAAGTGACGGCCGCTCTAACACATGATGACATCTCCTCTGAACACGTTCACCAGACCTCCGTCCTTCATCACCAGTTACCCAGCTAATCATCATCCCTGTCGGCAGGGATGATGATTAGATGTCTTTTTGAAATATTATCTGGATGCCTCTGATGTCTTTTTGAAATGTTATCCAATGCCTTTGATGTCTTTGTGAAATATGACCTTGATTTCTTGGTGAAATGGGGTTTTGATGTCTATGATGTATCCCCGAAATGTAACCTTGTGCCTTTGATGTCTTTGTGAAACGGGACTGTGATGCCTTGGATTTGTTTTTGAAATGTTATCTCCATGCCTTTGATGTCTTTTTGAAATGTGACCATGATGCCTCGATGTCTTTTCAAAATGTTATCTTTGTGCCTTTGATGTCTTTGTGAAATTTATCCTTGAAGCCTTCGATCTCTTCTAGAAATGTAACTAGATGCGCTGTAAATTGATGCGTTTGATGTCTGTTTGAAATGTTATCTTGATGCCTTTGATGTCTTTGTGAATTGCGACCTTGATGCCTTTTAAAAAAAAGTTTTTATGGCCTATTTTTAAAAATACAGAAATTCAATTTTAAATAGGTCCATCTGAAGTTTTGTGCAGTTAGTCCATATATAGTGTATTTGATACTTCAAAGGAATAATGTGAAACGGTAGGAGAGAACTATGAACTAAAGATGAAGGTGTGAATGAGCATAAATGAGGGTTAAACTCGTAATCATGAGAATCACACGCGCTGAGGTAAAGACGGATACGGATTATTATTATTATTATGAAGGCTGCAGTAATTAGAACGCATCCTAAGTAACACCATCTCATTCAATCCCATCCTGATCACGTCTTCCTCTGGTTCTGTTGGACCTTGTCGGAGGCTCTCTTAGTGCTTTCTAGTTTTTTCCAGGTATGATCCATGAAAAGGATGAAATATAAAGAATGAATATCAGGTTAAACAGACAGATTGTGACCTGGAAGATACGGCCGCCAGATTCTGGGGGGAATTTTAGTCTGATGGTTTTCCTTT
>JBBDHG010000204.1:10000-22500 GCA_037951165.1 Lophius americanus | reverse complement strand
TACAGTAGGTTTGGACTGGTTATAGTGGGTTTGGACTGGTTACAGTAGGTTTGGACTGGTTACAGTGGGTTTGGACTGGTTACAGTAGGTTTGGACTGGTTACAGTGGGTTTTGACCGGTTACAGTGGGTTTGGACTGGTTGCAGTGGTGGTCTGGACTGGTTGCAGTGGGTTTGGACTGGTTGCAGTGGGTTTGGACTGGTTACAGTGGTGGTCTGGACTGGTTACAGTGGGTTTGGACTGGTTACAGTGGGTTTGGACTGGTTACAGTGGGTTTGGACTGGTTACAGTGGTGGTCAGGACTGGTTGCAGAGGTGGTCTGGACTGGTTACAGGGGGTTTGGACAGGTTGCAGTGGGTTTGGACTGGTTGCAGTGGTGGTCTGGACTGGTTACAGCGGGTTTGGACTGGTTGCAGTGGTGGTCTGGACCGGTTACAGTGGGTTTGGACTGGTTTCAGTGGTGGTTTGGACTGGTTACAGTGGGTTTGGACTGGTTACAGTGGGTTTGGACTGGTTACAGTGGGTTTGGACTGGTTACAGTAGGTTTGGACTGGTTACAGTGGGTTTGGACTGGTTACAGTGGGTTTGGACTGGTTACAGTAGGTTTGGACTGGTTACAGTGGGTTTGGACTGGTTACAGTGGGTTTGGACTGGTTACAGTAGGTTTGGACTGGTTACAGTGGGTTTGGACTGGTTACAGTAGGTTTGGACTGGTTACAGTGGGTTTGGACTGGTTACAGTGGGTTTGGACTGGTTACAGTAGGTTTGGACTGGTTACAGTGGGTTTGGACTGGTTACAGTGGGTTTGGACTGGTTACAGTGGGTTTGGACTGGTTACAGTAGGTTTGGACTGGTTACAGTAGGTTTGGACTGGTTACAGTAGGTTTGGACTGGTTACAGTGGGTTTGGACTGGTTACAGTGGGTTTGGACTGGTTACAGTAGGTTTGGACTGGTTACAGTGGGTTTGGACTGGTTGCAGTGGTGGTCTGGACTGGTTGCAGTGGGTTTGGACTGGTTGCAGTGAGTTTGGACTGGTTCCAGTGGTGGTCTGGACTGGTTGCAGTGGTGGTCTGGACTGGTTACAGTGGGTTTGGACTGGTTACAGTGGGTTTGGACTGTTTTCAGTTCATTCAGTTTATTTGCAGTAATTGTGTGTAAAGATAATTATACAATATGAGTAAAAATAAACAGTGTTGCTGTTGTTTGAGGATTATTTTATTATGAGGAATCATGAAAACCTGGATCTGAGATCACTGATCGTTTCCCACAAATGTCTTTGTTGACTTTTCATACAAACCTTTGATCTGTGCCGAACCAAACGCTGCTATTTATAGAGCGTGGACATTTCTAGATCCTGTTCTGAGGCACCAGTCCAACGATGTCCTGCTGCTAAAATCCTTCCACTGAAGATCTCAGGTCAGATGTTTCTGGATGTTTCTACATGTTTCTACATGTTTCTACGTGTTTCTACGTGTTTCTACATGTTTCTACATGTTTCTGGATGTTTCTACATGTTTCTACGTGTTTCTACGTGTTTCTACATGTTTCTACATGTTTCTACGTGTTTCAACATGTTTCTACATGTTTCTACGTGTTTCTACGTGTTTCTACATGTTTCTACATGTTTCTACATGTTTCTGGATGTTTCTACATGTTTCTACGTGTTTCTACATGTTTCTACATGTTTCTACATGTATCTACATGTTTCTACATGTTTCTACATGTTTCTACATGTTTCTACATGTTTCTACGTGTTTCTACGTGTTTCTACGTGTTTCTACATGTATCTACATGTTTCTACATGTTTCTACATGTATCTACATGTATCTACATGTTTCTACATGTTTCTACATGTTTCTACGTGTTTCTACGTGTTTCTACGTGTTTCTACGTGTTTCTACATGTTTCTACATGCATCTACGTGTTTCTACGTGTTTCTACGTGTTTCTACGTGTTTCTACATGTTTCTACATGCATCTACGTGTTTCTACGTGTTTCTACGTGTTTCTACGTGTTTCTACGTGTTTCTACATGTTTCTACATGTTTCTACATGTATCTACATGTTTCTACATGTTTCTACATGTATCTACATGTTTCTACATGTTTCTACATGTTTCTACATGTATCTACATGTTTCTACATGTTTCTACATGTATCTACATGTTTCTACATGTATCTACATGTTTCTACATGTTTCTACATGTATCTACATGTTTCTACATGTTTCTACATGTTTCTACATGTTTCTGGATGTTTCTACATGTTTCTACATGTTTCTACATGTTTCTACATGTATCTACATGTTTCTACATGTTTCTACATGTTTCTACATGTTTCTACATGTTTCTACGTGTTTCTACGTGTTTCTACGTGTTTCTACATGTTTCTACATGTTTCTACATGTTTCTGGATGTTTCTACATGTATCTACATGTTTCTACATGTTTCTACATGTATCTACATGTTTCTACATGTTTCTGGATGTTTCTACATGTTTCTGGATGTTTCTACATGTTTCTACATGTTTCTACATGTTTCTACATGTTTTTACGTGTTTCTACGTGTTTCTACGTGTTTCTACATGTTTCTACATGTTTCTACATGTTTCTGGATGTTTCTACATGTATCTACATGTTTCTACATGTTTCTACATGTTTCTGGATGTTTCTACATGTTTCTACATGTTTCTACATGTTTCTGGATGTTTCTACATGTTTCTACATGTTTCTGGATGTTTCTACATGTTTCTACATGTTTCTACATGTTTCTACGTGTTTCTACGTGTTTCTACGTGTTTCTACATGTTTCTGGATGTTTCTACATGTTTCTGGATGTTTCTACATGTTTCTACATGTTTCTACATGTTTCTACGTGTTTCTACATGTTTCTACATGTTTCTACATGTTTCTACATGTTTCTGGATGTTTCTACATGTTTCTACATGTTTCTACGTGTTTCTACGTGTTTCTACGTGTTTCTACATGTTTCTACGTGTTTCCTTTGATCTCCAAACTTCACAGGAGAGAAATATTACTCACACACAGATTACTTTTCCAACACAAAGCCTGGTTTAAAGCCTAGACCCGACCCAACTAATCAGCGCCTACACAAGAAACTGACTGTCGGCGCCGGAATGTTTCAAACATGAGAATATTTATAACGTATATTCTGGCGGGTAAAGTCCCCATTGTCTGTTACATTGATCCGGTCTGAAAGGCTCTGTGCTGTAGCACCACAGGAGTCCAGAACCGCTCTGCTGCGGTGGCAGGACTGATCCCCGCCGGGCCGAGGCGCTCTCATCAGAACTATTGTAGTTATGACTCATGGACTTGTTACGCTTCAGTTTGGTCTTTGCAGATTTCTGTGAGTGCGTTTGTTTACGTGAAGCAGGAACCCGTTCAGAACCTATCAGAACTCTGAGCAGATTTCTGTGAGTGCGTTTGTTTACGTGAAGCAGGAACCCGTTCAGAACCTATCAGAACTCTGAGCAGATTTCTGTGAGTGCGTTTGTTTACGTGAAGCAGGAACCCGTAAAGAGCCCATCAGAACTCTGGGGAGGCTGAAGGATTATCAGTGATTTAATGATGCAAAAGCCCAAAGTCCATAATCCAAAAATCAATGTCCTGAAAGCAGGCAGGAGTCTGTGAATAAAACAGAATCGACACATGAAGAACCCACGAGGAGAACCTTCAGCAGGAGACACCAGAACCATGTGAACCAACACCAACAACAAACGGGTACCGAGGAAAAGCTGAGCAGAGACTAAATACGGCGGGTCAACCAGACAATGAGACACGGCTGGATGGAGAACACAGGAGAACAGGATGGAACACAGGAGAACAGGATGGAACATAGGAGAACAGGATGGAACACAGGAGAACAGGATGGAACACAGGAGAACAGGATGGAACACAGGAGAACAGGATGGAACACAGGAGAACAGGATGGAACACAGGAGAACAGGATGGAACACAGGAGAACAGGATGGAACACAGGAGAACAGGATGGAACACAGGAGAACAGGATGGAACATAGGAGAACAGGATGGAACAGAGGAGAACAGGATGGAACACAGGAGAACAGGATGGAACATAGGAGAACAGGATGGAACAGAGGAGAACAGGATGGAACACAGGAGAACAGGATGGAACACAGGAGAACAGGATGGAACAGAGGAGAACAGGATGGAACACAGGAGAACAGGATGGAACACAGGAGAACAGGATGGAACACAGGAGAACATGATGTTCCATTATGAGAACATGATTATTTTTTGGGGTGGAGCTGGGGGTCATAGGGCTGAACAGAGATGCTGAAGTGGAAGACACAGGAGACGAGCGGCTACAGAGTATTTGAGTGATGAATTGTTCCTAAGCCTCTGGTTCTATTGGGTCGTGTGCAGGTTCTGTGTGTTGGGTGTTTTTTCTACTTTGTTTGTTGTCAGTTAGTCCGATGGATCTGCTGACATGAGCTCAGATGTAAACATCACGGTTAGCGTAGCTTCACTCCTGCTCAGACCCACATCCACAGTGAGAGGAGCAGAACCAGCGCCATGATGCTGGTACACAGCGCCATGATGACGCTGCCAGTTTACACCAGAGCAACCAGAGGAGACACATTGTTTCCATGGCAACACGTCTTTGTTCCGACCTTCTAGCTGCCAGCATTTCAGGATTCTTCTTCTTTGCTTGTTGCTGCGGCTGAATGGAGATGAAAGCGGGCCGATCTGCAGAACACTAATGAGACACTAGAATGAAGAAGAGTCTGCAGAGGAAGACTTCAGACGAGCGAAACCGGGTCACATCTAACCCGGCTCTGAAACGGTTCTGACTCATGAATCTTTAGTGGAGACTAAAAACGGGATATTTACGGAATCAGGAAAGAAATGCTGACGACACAAAACAGAAACGTCCAGCAGCGTCTGAACACGAGGCTCGCCGCCGCCGCCGCCATTCTCTCTGTGTGGCTGAACGTACCCTGCTCCAGATAATGAAGAGAGGCCCACAGAGTGTTGGACCCCCCCCCCACACACACACACACACTGTGTGTGTGTGTGTGTGTGTTTGTCGCTCCATTGCCAATCAGGGGGGGGTAAAACTGGTTTGGAGAGGCTAGCGGGGGCGGAGCTTCAGATACAGTTAATCCTCACACCTTGTGGTGGAGATGTGCTTCAGAGCTCGCCTCCACCCCTCCACCCCCTTTATCTCTCTCTCTCTCTCTCTCTCTCTCGCCCCTTCTTATCTCCTCCCTCACACTCTCTCCTCCTGTCAGCGGGGGCCAGAGGCTTTTTCTTTGATTGTACAGACATTCAAAAACTGAGGGTTTCAAAGACACGAAGAGGAGGGTTGATAAAAACGAGAGATTTTAGCAGAGAGGAAGATGAAGATGAAATCTTTACATTCTTTAAATGATCATTTTATGTTTTTATGAAAGAAATAAAGTCAAATAATGAATTAATTCGTTTGTAATTGATAAGAAGACGGATTCAAAAACAACGATGGTGATAATTTGGACGACCTGCTGGTTCTACTCTCACGTCACATGACACCTGGAGGTCGGGGGGCTGAGGAGGAGGAAGGCCACCTTCCTGCTGGGGGGCGTCTCAGCGATGAAGCACGCTTTTTCCTATTCAACAGGAAGCAGCGACGGCCGCCGGGGAAGGATACAGGTGAGCTGCTGGGCCCGAATAAATATGAAGGAAGTCGCTCAGGTCACGTCAGAGATAATCGGGTCGGGTTTGGTCCGGATAGCCAGTCTAACGTGACGCCTTCAAGGTGTCAGCGAGAAGAATCAGTGTACGGACAAACAAATCATGGATCTGCTGTGTGCGTCTGTCAATCATGACATTCAGCTGTCAATCACGTCATTCATCTGTCAATCATGTCATTCAGCTGTCAATCAGCTGTCGTTCATCAGTACTGGAGGATGTTTTGACGTGGGGGCATCATGAGTCCCTGAACGCAGCACAAGCTGTTGTTACATTGACGGGGGAAGAAACTCCCGGTTCGAGAAACCTTACAAACTATTATGGGATGGTTGAATCAAGGAGGTCGTGCGAGAGGTTCCACACCTTCAGGGTGATCGGTACAGGGCGGGATCATGCCAGCGTGACCTCTGACCCCAGAGGGTTCAAACCATGACTCTGTTTGCTCAGGTTATAGATCAGGTTGTGCTGAAGGAGGAAATACGGCCGGACATCCCATAATCAGGATCAATGGTCACAGCCCAGCGGGAATGTCGATATTGTCACTTAGAGTGACCTCCATTATTTGACCCGGATCTAACACTGGAGAACCGGGCCGCTCCACACGACCAGTAATTACCCCAGACTGGTTCAGACCACCACCAACAACAAACCGGGTCGTCCAGTTTGTGATCAGGAGCCCAGCGGCGACCAGACCTCACGGCGCCGAGGTGGGAGGGTCCGATCAACGCTGCCTGCAGCTTCAAATGGGAAAGATCCGATCAGAACTTTCTCCCACACACGACGTAGCGGCAGAACCTCTGCAGGTACGAGGTGTAGTCGACCAGAATGTGGCTTTGGCCCCGCCCCGACGCCGTAGTTGGACATCAGAACGCTCAGTGGTCGGAAAGTCCACATGGGACAACAAGTCGGACTCTCTCCGTGTGAGCGGACCCGGTTAGAATCTTCAGACCGGTAACAAATGAATGTTTGACTATTTAAACTGTAGAGGTCATTTATTTATTGGACTTCAGGAAATCAGCCAGAACTTTTTATTGAGATTAGTCACACGCTGAACTCCGCTCATCCCAACGACCTCCTCGAAGTATCCGAACCGACACCACAGGAGTTCTACCGCCAGAAAACCTTCCTCCTCAAGAGTTCTGGACACTTTGTCGGAACACGATGTCCATCCTAACGGACTTTGACTGAATAGAATTTAAAACAAAGTTGATTCAAACATGGCGACTCATTTAAACATCTATCTACATCTATATACATCTATACACCCAGTACACACTCTCCCACGGTCAGCAGAACCCACAGAGGAGTGACATCATGGTTCTGTTGAAGATTGTTGAAGGAATTCTTCAGACTTGTAAAAAAAAAGTGAAGTTTGACTGACAGAGAAATAAAAGGAGAAAAGTTTTGTATTTGTAAAGATTCAAAATGACAAAAACCGAACATTTAATTTTTTAACTAATCCAGAGACACAATAAATAGGAAACCCGTTTGGACTCTCCAGCCGCCAGATTTCTGTCCAGATCAGTCGGAACCGTTTCCCTGCAGACGGCTTCACTGCTGCAGGTCCGTGATCTTCCTCTTGCGGTAGTTCAGCACCAGACTGGAGGCGGTCAGCTGCGAGGCCCGGCCCATCTCCCAGCTCTGGAAGCCGTTGAGCCCGCTTTGGCCCGACCGGAACAGAGCTTTCTCCAGACAGTCCAGACGCTCCACCAGCGCCGACGTGTCCTCGTTGTACGCGTTCTGGGAGGAGTCCATGGTCCGCCTGAACCGACCGATGAACGTCTGGAGGAAAAGCAATGTTGAGTTAACAGAACCGTTAACAGAACTGTTAACAGAACAGCAGATACAGAATCTTGTTTTTGAATGAGAGTGACCCGGTTCAGGAACCAGGAGTGGACCTCACGAGTCATTTAGTCATAAACCACAGCTATGAACATTTCCTCATTTCCTTCGGGCAGGATCATGTCCAGAGCTGGACCCTGAATCAGAACCGGCGCTGCGCCATTAAACACCTTCTCCACATTACATGTGGTGTACCGCAGGGTCCAATCTTACTTTCTATCTTCTGTTCTCCCTCTGGGCCAAATCAATCAAAAATAAAACGTTTTGTTTCGGTGTCATGCCGACGACACTCAGACTTACCTTCCCCAGAGACCCGCGACCCAGAGACCCAGAAACCCAGAGACCCGCGACCCAGAGACCCGCGACCCAGAGACCCAGAGACCCGCGACCCAGAGACCCGCGACCCAGAGACGCGCGACCCAGAGACGCGAGACCCGCGACCCAGAGACCCCCGACCCAGAGACCCGCGACCCAGAGACCCTCTGTCCTCAGAAGTCTTTGATCTCCTGCCTTCATGTTTATTTCTCTTCTTTGGCGTCAAAGAACTTTTTAAACCCGGTTTTAAAAGCCTCCTTCTTTCACGTCGTTTACTGGACCCAACATTTGGGCCGCGTAGAATGAAACGAGTTTACAACAGCAGAACTTACAGCATCTGTTTAAACGTTCCAGCACATATGAAGAACGTTCTGTCACAGCGACACGGAGGCCGATGGAGGGAGAACAGAAAACTGTTTCCACCAGAACCAGCTGTGATTAAAGGGAGTGTCGAGATTACATATCATATAAAATCACTCGGTCCAGTTGGTTTACTAGAGAGAACTCAACAACGACCCGGATCAATGTTAGACAACAAGAACATGAACATCAGAACCTCAGAAAGTTAACCTCCAGTCTGATGGACCTCCTGATTTCCATCTCAGTTCTGTAGAACAGAACAGAATCTGATCCAGAATCTCTATAGGAACAAAGTTATGCATCACCCCAGAAGCTTCAGAACCAGCTCAGCCTCCACTCACATCAGCCCACACGCTGATAAACAGAATCAAACGGTTGATTCTTCAGAGTAATAGATTTAACCCGGTTGTTCTGGAGGAGGGACAAAGAGATCCGAGTCAGTCTGCCCAGTAACATCCCAGCTGACAACAAGTAGTCCGACGGCTTTGATGATCAGACGGCGCCCCCTAGCTGCAGCAGCGCTAAATAATACCGTCTGCATTCCTCTGTGAGCCAGTGAGCGACACATCCAGCGTCTGGACATTCACCTCACAGGTTCTGATGCGTGACCCGGCAGAACAGTATCACCGACACCAGAGACCATCCTCCAGGCCCCAACAGAACCCAGTAGACAAGAACGAGATCAGAACCGATCGGATCGTTCGGAACATTTCCTGCAGGTAAGTCCATGAATGTCTGTCGGCCTTTGAATCTAAGAACGACTCCGACGGAATCTCTAAGAATCTCTGGAACCGTTCGTCTCTCCTCGCTCTCTGCTGCTTCCACTTCCTGTCTCTGCTGCTTCCACTTCCTGTCTCTGCTGCTTCCACTTCCTGTCTCTGCTGCTTCCACTTCCTGTCTCTGCTGCTTCCACTTCCTGTCTCTGCTGCTTCCACTTCCTGTCTCTGCTGCTTCCACTTCCTGTCTCTGCTCAGAGCGCTGACTTAACGAGAGAAACCAAAACATTTTCTGATTCGGATCAGCACCGTTCTGTCAAACGTATTAAACACAGACCCGATCACAAGCAGTGCAGCGTTTATCGGGCCCAGTGAGTCACATTGTTCTGAATGACAAACTTCATTCAGACAAACGTCCGTCACGGACGGCGCCGGTTCTTTTCACGTTGGACAGAGTTCAAAGTTGGTAGATCAGTCGCTCGTGTTTGCAGGCCCAAACTGTCAGTCCATCGGGCCCAATTATTCTACCGACACCAAGAACTTCCAGACGGGACATTCTCCACAAGGTGGCGTCACTGACCCGACGGGCCGTCGACCAGACATGTGATCCGCTCATCAGACGCTAAAGTTTAGTTCTGGCCCGTACCTGCAGCAGCGTCTGGCCGATCTCCGGGTTCTCCGGGCCGTCAAAGTGCAGCATCTGGGACCCCAGGCCGTAGTAGTAGGGTCCCATCTTGTGCAGGTCCACCACGTTGGAGTCGGCGTTGAAGACGGTCCTCCAGCCTTCTCTGTAAACCTTCGGCAGCTCCACGGACAGAACCTTCCTCTTCCTCTCATACAGTCCTTTGGACAGCCACAGAGGAAGCTCCATCTTGGTTCCCTGAGACAAACAATATTTGACAACATCAGAACCCAGAGTCCAGCAATCTACAGCAGCAGGCTGAGGAGAAACAGCAGTGAGCAGCGGCGCCGCCAGGAGGACGGGTCCGGGGACACGGTGCCCTACAATCTTTTGAAATTGTAAGAGGTGCAACTGACGAAGCTTAATTCTTCTGTTTATAAGATTTTGTTGTTTCCTATCGGGCCGTTCTCAGCGCTGTGAATCAACGAGTGGCCCGACTCGACCCGATTAAAGCTGCCAACAATAGTGGGACTCTTCTTCGTCCGACACAATCGCAGAAAAAACAGATTTTTTACCAGAATCTCAGCTTTTTTTCTGCATAGAGTAAATATGTAAAATAGGAAAAGACCAAAACAGTCAGGATTAAACGAAGAACGAACATCCTCCACGAATGAGCAGCACCAGGACTTTTGTTTTCCAACAAAAGAAAACAAAAGGGTCTGTAGAGACGTTTGTGATGGAGGGGTTGAATGATTTTTAAATGAAATAATCAATAAAAGATGCTTCTTCTTTATTATTTGTATATATATATATATTCAGGGTAAACCCAGAGATCTGGGGAAGGACCAAACATCACAGCTGGACTGGGATCGCCCAGGATGAGCTGGGGAGTGTTGCTGGGGAGTGTTGCTGGGGAGTGTTGCTGGGGAGTGTTGCTGGGGAGAAGGAGGTCTGGAGGACCATTCTTAGCTGAAGGGAAACAAAAACCGACTCAAAGATCCGTTCTTTCACCTTTTTGAGCGATTATTGTTTAGTTTGAGTGATAAAAACTATAATGATGCTGTAGTTCAACTATTTGTGCAGATTTGCAGTCAGATTTGACTACATTTCTGGTGAAATGTGACTTAACGGAAGATTTCCCTGCGTGTGACGTGAATATTTATCTCTCCTACCTGAATGTGAGTCAAATCCCCTCAAACATTGTTTCACGTCTTCATTCGTGACGCAGAGATGGAGAGAATATATATTTATTCTTCAGCAGTTTGAACATGCCTGAAGAATATCGTAAAACATTTACTGAATAACGTTTGGTTTTATAATCGGTGGAGAAGAACTTTACCGACCTCCGGTATGTCCTGACTGTCGCCGGACCTCTCCAGGAACCCCAGCCGGGGGAAGGTGCACTCCGTCCGGACAGGAAGTCTCTCGTGAGAGAGCAGGATGTCGTCCAGAGACAGGAAGTTCTCCTCCATCCCCACACCGGGCTGGACGGGCAGATACGACTGCGCGTCCATCCTGCGCCTGAATCCGTCCAAAGAGGACTTCACCGCCGACACTTATACTTCAATAAGGAGGAAAATGTCTTCTGTTTACGGCTCTTCCTACCGACAGTTTTGGCGCCAGGAATCGTTGACCAATAAGAACGCAGCTCTGTCCAGAGACGAGCAATCGATCTCTTCCTGAGTCCAGACACGAGCAATCGAATCAGAACTGTTCGCTGACCGACTTCAAAATCCTTTTTTCTACCTTTACGTGGGCAACTTAAATAATGTGTTTTCATTTAACTTTATTTAAATTCGACAACAAGGTTTGAATGAAACTAAATCGTAATCACTTTTTAAATCAAATAAATTGGCCAATTTAAACTTCGAAACTTGGCTGCATTTCCAAACAAGGCCGCTAGAGGTGAGAATAATCCCACCAAACATTTAAACTCCACTAGTGTCCCTTATAAAAGGAATAATAAGAATAATAATACATTTGATTTATAAGTATTCACTCATTACTGTGGGGGAAATAAATATATAACGTATAATAATAGTAATACGATGATAATCATGATGATGATTAAGAAAAAGAGGAAGTATCACACTATTATCAGAACTACATAAAAATGTTTCTGTTTAACTTTAAATATATTAAACAGAAAGACTCATCCTGAAAAAATGATATTATTGATACTATGATACTATTGTAATCTTATAATTCTCCATCTGTGAGGGTAAAATCATTTACTGCAGAAGAAGAACTGCTCAGTGACCTTTTTAATATTATTATATGAAAACAGACACCCACAAACAAATAAAATTAATTATGAACTAAAAGGAGTCAAATCAAATAAAGCCCTTAAATGTGTTTACTGTTCTTCTTCTAGCGGTCTGAGAGTCTTATCAGATATTCTCTTCCCATGTCATTCCTCAGAGGGATCCGCCCCCTCCACCTGCTCCGCCCCTCCACCTGCTCCGCCCCTCCACCTGCTCCGTCCCTCCACCTGCTCCGCCCCCTCCACCTGCTCCGCCCCCTCTGCTTGCGTGAAACACCGGAAACGTCGGTGTCACAAAGAGCTAATCAGGTTTCTCTTGACTACCTGTCGGTTCCCGTTGAGGCATCTCTGCAGTATTTAAATATTCCACATATATTATTCACTTTTATGTTGTTATGACCTTCTTGTTGGTAAACAGCTGCATATTTCACCTGACAATAACCGTGCATGCATGTTCGCAGTGGGTCATAGGTCAACAGCGTGACCCACTGTGAACATGCTGAGTAGGCCGATCAGCCATAACATTATAACCGCTGACAGGTAAATGACGTTGATCATGTGGTCGGAGCGTCAGCTGTCAGTAGATGGGATGACGAGTAAAAGTCTAAGGGTGTGAGTGACTCTGACGACTCAGCAGATTGTGATTGTGAGACAGAAGAAGAAGAACTCCAGAAC
>JBBDHG010000203.1:637500-835896 GCA_037951165.1 Lophius americanus | reverse complement strand
TCATCTTTGTCCAGCTTTACATTTAATTATTCCACTGGCAGCGTTTGTCTTCCCACCGCACTCATACCAGCCTCCTACCATCGATCCCCCCAGAGCCATTACAGTCGGCTATGATGTTTTCCACATCATATTTATGGATCCAGTTTTATATATAGTATACACTTACATGTGCATCTAGAATAGGCTGCAGAAGCTCGGCTTAAATTAGAATCAAGAGATTAATATTCATGATTAACCTGAATAACAGTTTCTTAGAAATGTGTCAGAACTTATGAGCTGAACTTGATGTAGCTGCAAGTCATGAACGACCCTCATCTGAAGATGTAATCGTCAGCAGTAAAACCCTACGTTTGTACTGCCTGTGAACATCACCACGTACCCTTGTGATCCGCCTGTAGGCCGAGAACAGACTGCAGAGTCACGGTCCCTCTTCCTCTGCAGCCCCAGATGCTAATCTGCCATAGGCCTGTCTCACTCTGCACCCTTCTGTCTCACCGAGCAAGCAGGACACGCTGCAAGATACAAGTGGTTTAAGCATGTGAGTCAGTGCTGCAGGAAGCTGATGCGAGTAATCCTCATGTTCTGCACATTTTGCTTCCTTTGTTGCAGATGAATCATGATGATCTAAAAATGTCCTCTCGCCCTCTGCCTTTCTGTTTCTTAAGGGACTGGGAGGGTTTGGAGGAAATGCAGCTTGATATAATAAGAGATGAGTCAAACATGAGGACCTGAAGATGAGAACATGTGCCCGTCCATCACCGCATCAGATGTGCTAAACCCCAGGGCAGTCATCAGCCTTTAAATTCTGGACCACAGGGACATACGGAGATTTTCCATATGATGGTGGCTGGTGGTAATTGTGTGGTGTAAACTCTCCCTGGTATGCGTTTAATCAACCAACAATGCTCAATCACAACTAAGGTGCTGCTGCTGATGATGGTCTTCACAGCTGAAAAATCAACGTTTGACTACTAGACCCTCCTATACTTTGTCTATACTGCCACCGCGTGGTGAAATGGCGGAATTGCAGCTGTTGTAAATTGCAGGGACTAAAGGAATGAATAACTGATCAAATATAAACTTGAATGCAATTAAGACGTTTATTAAACTTTCAAGATGATTGTGAAACAACAGGAAACAGTTTAAGCAGAGTAGAAGAGATAAAAGAATCCTTCTTTACAAGAGAAGAAAACCCGCTTGCCTAAAAAGGCCATGTGATAAAATAAACTTGGTTGACACAAAAACGCCCCAAAAGACATTTGAGTTTATGATGGAGTAGAAAAAAAAAAGATTTGCATACATGTTTAATCCTTTTACCCACTAATTGATCGCCAAATCACTATACTTTTATTTTTTTATATTAACAAACCACATGATCAGTCACTAGAGAGACGGGTTCAACAGATTTTACAGACATAATCCAAGTTTATTCTAATCCATCCAAACATGCTGGCAGACTTCATGAATAATAAAAAAGACAGTCAAGTTTCCAGTGTTTAAAATGTAACAGATATCTAAAAAAAAAAGTTCTCATTGCTTGAGCAACCGATAATCATTTCAGTTAAAAGTATAAAAAAAGGGTAAATTTTGCAGTTGGAAGGCAGCAGCCCAATAAAGTTTGATCAATCAGAAGCTAAATTCAGTTCCCTTTAACCTGAGGTGAGCTCCATGCCACTGAAGGCTCACAAAGAAAGGCAAACACCAGACAGTAGACAAGATAAGATTCATGTTAAATTAAAAGAACTACTCAAATCACAAATGAAGTATTGCTGCGGCAATTAACACCACTCCCTGCAGTTCATACGACGATGCCTTCATGGTCCAAGAGTCTCAAACCGGCACAGCCCGATTAAATGCCACTAATAGCTTCTCCACAGGGCGCCTGTTTTAAACAGACTTCGCGACAGCCGGATTTGGAAACCACAACAGTTGGCAGATAAGAGCAGACGGAGGAAATGTGTATTATCCACAGATTGTGTTTCCGATAAACCCAGACCTGTCAGTAAACCATAGACTATGTGGCAGTTTCACATCCCATAATGAACGACAGGCCCACATTCAAGTAGGGATCCGTTTCATGCTCTTAAAAATGCACTTAAAACATCCTGATTATGAAGTCCCAGTAAACATCATTCAGAGTTATCTGAGGCTTAATGGTGATTTCATCTGTTCCTGCAGCTGCTATGAGCTGATCCAGGTTTCAAACCTGCATCCAGGTTTCAAACCTGGATCCAGGTTTCAAACCTGGATCAGCTCCTCAGAAGAGTCCCACCGATCAGACCAGACGCCTGAACAGGAGGATATCACAGGTACAGGCCAGAGAAGACAAGGTGAGATGGCAACTTGGACAAGACGAATATTTACAGTGACTTAAGACCTTTCCTCAAAAGAATTGCGATTTGGGAACATTATATACAAAATGTCTAAACAAGGCTGAATGTTGGGATGAAGCTCGCTGAAAAGAGCGGCGGCTGAAAAGAGCGGCGGCTGAAAAGAGCGGCGGCTGAAAACAGCAGCGGCTGAAAACAGCAGCGGCTGAAAACAGCAGCGGCTGATGCTCACTAGAACCATGAGATCGGACCCGAGACTTCAGACTTGACTTCCAGAGGTGACATAATGAGACGGTCACATATATAAACAGGCTCCATCTTTGCAGTAGATATTTGAATATTCAAATGAAATAAAATGTTCACATTTGTAAGTCATCAGACGCGGAACTCTTCGTGTGACGAGGAAGAAAGAACTGTTCACCTAGCTCATTTTTGCCTGCAGCAGAAGAAATTCACTCTTACAGTCATACACTCCCACGCACACATCTCACACATTAACGCACTATTTCCCCGCGTCCTCTCACACAAACATGGCGGGAGACACAAAGCTGTCCCCACGGTTGACATTGTGAGCGTCATGATAGTCCTGGGGGTCGCTGTCTGTGCGCATGTAAGGAGGCGGGACCTCGCTGTTTCCGGGTTCATCCCAACCAGAGGGTGCGGCAGCGTAATAGTGCGCCCTCATATTCTCACCGTGGTCCTCCTCATCATCATGGTAGTTGTCCAGGTCCTGTCGACAACAAGACAACAGATTATCATCCTCCGTGTGTGACGAGCTTTTTTATCCAGCTAAACAATGTGTTTTTAGAGATATTCAGTGTTTAGTTTCTGTAAGACAGTAATTTTTTAAAGTGGTGAAAAGTTTCCACTCAATCGGATGTCCTGTAGTTTACTGCAGTTTAAAAAACAACTGAGTGTTATCAAACTCCTCTTAGAGGAGAAATACCCAATATAAAGTACAAATACATACATACACACATACATATACAGATATATACACATACACACATATACACATCCCAGTATATACACTTACACACACACACATTTAAACATACACACATACACACATTTAAACACACATACATACATACACACATCCACACACATACACACATTTAAACACACATACATACATACACACATCCATATATACACACTTACACACATACACATACAGACATATACGCACACACATACATATACACGTATATACACTTACACACACGCAGACATATACACATATATACACATACACATATCTATACATACACACATTTAAACACACACACACACATATATGTTGTTAAACTCCATTCTGTGAACATTCTATAATCTAGAAAAAGAAACCCTACTACATAGATAAGACCTCCACTAATGTGACTGTATGTATTCAACCGTCATGCTCTCGTACCGTGACTGGCTCGCCTGTCTGCGTACTGTAGTAGTCGTTGTGCGGGGGTCTCTCCATAGCCACTGGGGCAGCATTTGGTTGAAGCTGCTGAAGAGGAACAAACCAGTCAGTTTATTTCAGAATGTATAATCCAATCTGTTAGATTACTGCTGGAGAGAGGGTCCACACACAGCCCTCCGCTTTATACATATGTGACTCACCATGTTTGTGGAGTTGTTTTTCTTCTTAGGGGGAGGGGGCTTGTAATTGGGTGGACCCCTGAAACACAAGACATTATAAGAGTATTTCACTGAACAGAACATCTTATAATTAACACACAGAGAAGAACGGGTGAGTTTGGGACGGTGGTCAGACAGATACTTACTCTCCGTTCGTCTTTCTGTCGCGGTGTTTGCGGTACATCACTACGGCGGATCCAATGATCGCCAACAAGAGTATGACCCCAATTATGCCTCCTATGATGGTGCCGGTAGCAGGACCCTTCTCAGGAAGACGATTACCTGAGGGGAAAATAAGAGAAGAGAGAATCTGACATTAACAAGTCATTTTATGATAGACTCTTATTTTTCAACATGCATTATTAAAATAAAGTTCTTTGGAGAAAAAAAGACGACTGATTGTTGGATGTAATGCAGTGTAGAGTAAAAAAAAAAAATGCTCTTGAAAACATTTGTTTTGTACGTCATTTCATTCGGTTAATTGTTAGATTGTCTTTGCATTCTGCCAATCACTACATTGTAATTGCATTTTCGTAAAATCCTGCTAATTGCTACACTGTCATTGCGATCTGTTAATTGCTGCATTGTCATAGCCTTCTGATGATGCGGCCCCCTCACTCTATTATAAGTGTGGCGGTGGGATTGGGTTGGATCAGACGCCGGAGGGAGATAGTGAGACGGGTTCGGTGAATGTTGTCGAGGAGAGAGAGTCTAATAATTAGCACATTAGACTTCTACACATGTGTTTTGTGTAGAAGTGTGTGCTCTGTTACCTTCATCTACAGTTGTGTGTCGGTTGTGTGTCGCGTGTAAGAAACGACATAAACTGTTGCCTGAAGGTTCATGTGTGTGTCACTGAGGAAGAACTACAATTATCAGAACTGTAATAATTATTCATATTATGAGAGTGAAAGCATAATGGTGCTAAATATTATTAGCATTAATTGTGGTTTCACCTGTGAGCTGGCAGCAGATGTATTAGATGATGCGGAACCGTCGTTTGTACGAGGGAAGTGAGACAGAGAAGTTTGAGGCCAGGGTCGCGACCTCTGAGGGTGAGTTATGTTTTCCACTCACAACATCGAGGTTTAAAAATCTCCTTTACTGATCAACACTAATCGTTAGATTTAAATCCCTTACAAAGACGAGGTAAAGCCTTCCAGTCAACAATATCGATGCTTAACAACCAATAGACAGAAATAAGAAAGATCGTCATACCGATAATAAACTTTATTCATGAGGAGAATTCAAAATCAAAGTCACAAAGTGCCTTAAATCATGGAACCAGAATAAAACCCATTCAAGGAAGGGGAAGTTAAATCAGGCAAAGAAAAAAACAATAAAGTAAAACAGAATAAACTCTTCCTCTCAACAATAACTAATATTAAAATCAATATTTAAAGACACATCTACAGTTAAATAGAGTGCTGTAGTAATGAGAATGTTGTAAAAACTATAATATATCTTTCGTAGGAGAATAACAGCAGATTAGATTAGGATAACACACGTTTGAAACTTCATACTTTTATCCAGCGGTATCAGAGATGTGGCCAGAACTTTCCCTGATAAACCCAGTTACACAATAATATACAACAGGATGATCCGACAGTAGTGACCCTAAATGCTCCTTTATGGCATAAAATCTTCTTTCTGAAGCAGAACTATCTTTTAGAATCATTTTGGTATCTTTTAGTTTTACAACGTTATTCCACACAGCCAGATCCATGACCAAGTGTGTGTGTGTGTGCGTGTGCGTGTGTGTGTGTGTGTGTGTGGATACGTTCAACCCTGTGCTTGTGAAGCACAGAGGAGGTCCTGATTAGGATGTTGAGTGACACGTGTGATTAAGATGCACCAGGGGAATCATGCAGAGGTTCCACTAATGAACCAACACCACCCTGAAGATGAACAGATGTGCATGAAGTACACACACACACACACACACACACAGAGTATTTACTGAAGGTGCAACCCGACTCATTATTCCCTGGATTCTCAGGGAAATGAAGGAATGGCGGGGTGTAAAAGGGCAGAGAGGATGTGAAGCTCTGATTTGACGAGACAAACTCGGTCCCAGTAACGAGAGGGGTCACGACTGAATGCTGGTAGTCCTCTAATTATAACATTTGTAACACCAGACTCCTCTGAATGTATGTATGTAATGAAAATATCTCCCATTCTCCCTGACGTACGAGACTTTCCTAATGATGGTCTCTTTCAGTATTATTTATTACATCCAGTGGGCATCATCTCCCCCCGCTGACCTTCTACGTTTTCCACCGAGCTGTAGATTTGGTTCCCTCCCCTCTTTGTGCTCATCTCTTAATGAAAGCTGTATCTGAATGGTTCTGTGTGCCATGTAGACAAAGTTTTGAATCGTTTTCTTGGTTTGTAGCCTTTGATTGGACACATTAGAGAGAACAAACACAGAAATGATGAAAATGAAAGACTTGAAATAAAACTGAATCAAATTTACGCCAATGTCAAAAGCACAATTTTGAGTCTTTTCTTTATTACTATTATCTATGTTTCTACCTTTGTTTGTCTGTTTGTTTGTTATCAAGGTCAGGGGGATAAAACTGATGCACAGATTTACATGAGGTTTTGAGTTTGGTGACGTTTTGCCTCACTAAGTAACTTATGGAGGATTTGTGTAAGAACTCTTAAATGAATGGACGGATGATTTAGATGGGTTCAGTAATGAGGGACTATCCTAAATGAAGCCGTCTAATTGATTCTGATGACAATAATGTGTACCGTGGGTTCGGTTGTGCCGTGTTTGGAGGTTTTCTAGTTATAATAATTAGTTTTGGATGCACTCGATTGAACACATCAGACATTACAAATGTGGAAAGCACTAAATGAAACACGTGAATATAAAAAACACAATCAAAGTCAAAAGTATGATTATATTTTAGTTCACCCGATCCTCTGATGAAGTGTTAATTACTTTGTTTGGAGTGATTCTGGGGGGTTGTTCCTCAAACCTGCGTGGCTCTTATGTGGTTGTGTGATCATGGGATGTAGAATAGTCTTCTGTTTCTCGGAGGAAACACGCCTGAAGCTATTCTGCTTTTTCTTCCAGTACCAGCAGCATTTCAAACAATCACTGTAGTTTTGTTAGAAAGGCCTCATCTCCATGTAATAATTTGTTCATTTTTGTTTTGCTTTTAAATGGTATATAATTATCGATAGGCTGCATTTTGTAGCAATTCTCTTGTATTGTTAATATTGAGAGAAAGATTTAAGATTTAAAAAAAGACATCTTTCATGTATTTTCACAACTTAATCCTCTGGGAAGTTGAGTTTTTCCTGAGGATTCTTGGTTCTGTGATAAGAGATAAGGATCATTGTAATTTTACTTCTGTATTCTATATTTCTCCTTTAAATGTTGCATTAAGTCAGTCATTCTCTGAACTCTAACTATATACTAATGTTATGTCCACAACATCACATTCTAATGTTGAGCTATTTGATCAGAGAATGTTTATTTAGTCAAGGTCACCTTACAATGGACATGTTACACAAACAAACATGACTAAACATACATGTTTAATCATGTTTTCCAAAACTCCCAGAACAAACAGATGGAGGCGATTGAAGACATTCAGGCTGGGCTACAGGAAATGCAAACGGATTATTCCTTCAACCATCTGACCCTTTGAAGTGTCAATCCAGCAGCTTGTAAACTAAGATCTTGGATCATCTCAACCATCAGAGTTTCTGAGCAGAAAATAAGAGAAACATTGATATTAAAATGAACAGTTGTGAATAATTACATTTTTAAGGAGGACAGTCATGAAGGAGGCTGTGGATCATTTCACTGCGGTCTATTCCAAATGAAAACACTTCTGCTGACGATGATGTCATGGGGAAGTCATTGAAAATAGTAATTGTTTGTGAATTTCGTAGGAATGGAGGGACTATTGGCAGAGGAAAACAGAATTTTAGAAAAACGCATCTTCAACAATCCTACATTGAGGTGGATCTGAAGAGAAACATCAGGAAGCAAACAAGCTACATGACATTCCTACATTGTATCAGGAATTTGTCTTTAGACGCAGCATCTGTGCAGTTTAAACCCGCTGCCACAGGATGGTGGTGTGTCTCTTCAACGCCAGAACACAGAGACTACCAGGGACAGTGGGTCTAAAGTCACACCTGCAGAGTCTTTCAAGGGTTTGTTTCCTCATTCTAGTATTGTGCCTGTTTATCATCAAACCCTTTTCCTCCATTTGGCTGCTTGGATTATTTTGAAATCTAGAGAAGTATTACCCCTCCCCCCCCTCCTTGCATAGAAGTTAGAGCTGGAGGAAGAAGTCAATGTTAAGGAGTGAGGAGCGGTGCTTAGGTGTGTCGGACCCGGACCACCGCCACGTCTCACGCTGATTAAATATCCTGGACAAAGACAGAGTCTGTAAGTGAACTGGACGCCTGCTCAGACTGTTCAAACTCCTGCAGCACTTTCACAAACTTGTACAAGCAGACATGTACCCACACATAGCACTTACCACACACAAGTGTAACCACAACACAAACACAAACACATGCACACAGACGACACTGCAATGTGGAGCGGCCGGAACCTTCTTCTGTAACCTCATTGCTCAGCCTGACAAATCTACACAAACACATATCGGTCTTGCTGGGTGACCTTTGCCCTGCTGCCATCTCATGCGTGCAGACGACAGATCTACATACATACTGTAGATAAACATTAATAGACCCAAACAAGAGCGCACACAAAAGTAAATACGTGACTTTCAGCTTCTCCAACCTCTTGATGTGGTGCTATGCAAATGAATTCTTACTCTGACTTAGGAGATGATCAGTCTAAAGTCAGTTAAAGGTCAGTTCCATTTTATTCCAGAAGATCAATACAGGAGACCATACCGTCTCCTGTATAAAAATCTAGCTTTTAGTTTCCGAGTCCACCACTGCTTAACCCTCCTTGCCTGGTCAGCCAGTCAACCATAGACCACCAGTATCCCACAGGGTGAAGAGGAGCATGAGGGAAGGAGTGGGAGAGAAAGGGGAGGAGATCACGAGGCTGGATAGTTGGCTGTGACTGTCTGAAATGACCACAAACCCACTTCAGCAAGTAGGAAACACCACAAGAGTCTCCAGAGGTTTAGCATGCATGACTGAATACCAGCCCCATCTCTCCAGAAAGATTTTCAGGTCCACCTTTGCTCTCTTCATTTCTGTCCTGAAGGAGCTCTGACCAGGAGACGGATCAGAGCTCCTTGAAATAAACTGAAGCGTATGAGTCAATAATAGGAGCGCTGGAAGTTGAGACAATGTGGTGTGAGACGTGGAGTGGCATTGAGTCGAAGAAGTGCGAGGAGCAGAATGAAAAGAGGAGAAGAGGAGAAGATGCCTCTGATTAAGAGGCTTTCTTCAGAGCGGCACAGAGGGATTTCCCTGCTGCCGCCTGCAACTGGCTGATCACACAGAGAAGGGATGAAGGAGAGAGCGGAAGACAAGGATCTCACGTCCGTCTATTTCCACTCAATCCCTTGTTCTCTCTCCCGTGCGTTTACGACTCTCCCTGTAGGGATTAAGGTTAACATGCTGGCCTATCCTCAGCCTCCCCGCATAGGCCAGGCTTTTGCTTCATTTATCTCTGCCTCCTCCCTTCTCTCTTCCTTCACCCTCATCATCCCCCTTTCCTGTCATCCCGCTCCATCCTGACTGTAATTTGGTATTCACTTGTTTGGCCAGGTAGTACGACAGCACAAATCTGCAGCGTCTCCCTCTGTTCCCTTATCTCCTGTGCCTAATGAGTAAAGATAAGCCTGTTTTTATTACCTTTCCTGACCTCTGCCATACGTCTGTAAACACACACAATGTTTTAACGAGGAATGTTGACTGCCCAACCTGACAACCTGACATTTTTATCTCTTCCGGGGTTCTGCTGATGCTGTGGAGATAAGGTCTGAAACATGCAGTTGTAAGTCTGGGTTTATAACATCTGCAGGCCACTAAAAAAAAACCCTACTGTATGTGACAATTACTTCCTATTGGCTTATATTGGCTTTTTAAAGGTGACAGTTGACCAAAATAACCGAAGCCTAAGGCGTGCTGATGGATCAGGGGTTGTTTCCTCGGCCACGAGGCGCTGAAGGTGTGGGATTTTCCCGCATGTGAATTTCCCGGGATGTGTCGCATTCACCACTTTTCTCCCGCCACATCATTACAGTCGGACTCAAGTATGCCTTTCATTAATGTAAGACAGACCAATTACATAAATTCACAGTGTTTGATCATCCCAGCACCATTTGTGCTTTTGAAGAAGCAACCGTTTTTTTTAAATTTAGTATTCCCTTTTAATCCTGGCAAGTTTCGTCTTTGTTGTTTTTCGACGTCAGTGGAAACTTGAGTTTCTGCTGACGTTTTTCTCCTGATGCAAAGTTTCGGATGTAACGAGACAAACCGGTTTCAGCTGAAATATGATCCTTTTGAACTCAGCTGAGATACAGTGACCCCGGTTGAGAAAAAAAGTGCATGGCTACCAGAGCTAGCCCAGCAGAGTGGCTGGAGATGAGATTAGGGCTGAATGAATTGATGGCCTTTGAGAGAGATTAAGATAAAGAACAGTACATGTAATCTCATTGCTCTCTAAGGGAAACGAGAAATCCTAGCCTTTAGATTCCGAGGATAACTTAGTAAAGCTCAAACCGTCTTCATATATTGCTGCATTCATTATATCTGAAGGGAGTGTAATACAGTAACCGACTAATAAACCAGATAACTGCACACAATGGAGTGAGAAGAAGACTGAGGAGGAGGACTGATCGAAGGAAAGCACAACAAAAAACATTCATCTACAAGGACCAGGATATTCTATCCTCTATCGGATATTCTCTATCATTAGACACATTGCACTCGTTTGAAACCGTTTCACCCTCACATCACAGCAAACACATGAAAATCACCTACGTTCAAAAGGGCTTAAGTTATGAAAGCAATCATGAGATAAACACCTTTAAGGGAAGT
Source organism: Lophius americanus (assembly GCA_037951165.1). Taxonomy (NCBI): domain Eukaryota; kingdom Metazoa; phylum Chordata; class Actinopteri; order Lophiiformes; family Lophiidae; genus Lophius; species Lophius americanus. Next base: position 824,935 of record JBBDHG010000203.1, on the reverse strand, counting down.
GAGAAGATTGAATTGAATTTTCCGACATCCCATCAGACCTGTTACATTTGAACAGACAAGGGTCACAGGACGCCGTCTCTGGGAGCAGCATTCACGGAGGAGAAACAAAAGTGGGAAAAATAGAAGAGTGGACCTCGTGACTACACTGACAGCGTCCATACATGAGCTGTGGGACTAAACACACACACTTAAATTATTCATAATCAATGCGAGTGCTTCAGTGCTGAGATCTGCAGCTACCTCTGACTTTAATTTTATGGCAGTTGAAGACCTGCTACACCCACAACCACAATTACAGTCGTCATCGCTGTCATTAACTCTTCACTACACATCACAATGATTGAGCTTGTCCGCGCATCACAACCAAAGGATTGGTTCGTGAAGACGCTGTTCCTTTTTCTGTTTGTTGGAGCAGATCACTGATGGTCATTTCTAATTTACTGCGACACCAGCAGCTCTTTGTGATTCTCCACGACTCTCTGGAGAATTAAATTATGTCACTGCGAATGTGTAGACATTTGTGTGTTTGTGTGCGTTTTGACATTTTAAAAAGCTGTGTGGTGGTACGGTGGTAAAATGAAGACTCTACATGGTGTGTGTGTGTGTGTTTGTGTGTGGCTCTCTCTCTCTGGGGAGACAGTGTGTTCCCTGCCACAGTACATCAAAGCACACTCAGTTGCCCTGGGAGAAGGCAGGATCTCTCTTGCCATCTATTTTTCTCTTCCCATTTCTTCCCTCTTTCTCCCACCACGCCTCCATCATCCTCCTGCCCTCCATCATCCTCCTGCCCTCCATCTCCCTCGCTGTCTTGCTCAATCTGACAATGTCCGCTGTTTGCTTCTTGCCGTGTCCCTGTCAATATTTACTGTCTACTTTACACTGGCACCGAGGCGGTCGGCCGCAGCCAGCAGAGGATGCAGGGTCGCATTAGCCAAATGTAGCCGTCCACTCAGAACATGAATAATCTGTTCAACTACAAGCACGCCGTGTCTCCTTCTTCTTACACACACACACACACACACACACACACACACGGTTGATTTTCAATGAACTGCTTCACTCTTATGTTAAAATAATAAAAACTAATATTGAATTTGGCTCCTTTAAAATCAGTGTCGACTCAATCATGAATATTCACAACACTTTATCAGCAATACAAAATCATCACATAATGACAAGTCCAATGACAGTTAATAAATCACAAACTTAGATTATTTTCGGCTGGAAATGAATAAATCCAAGCACCTAAGTTGGAATGATCAACACGTCTGTTATATCTGTATCTCAGGCATGGAGCCAGTGCAGGGGTTGATTAGTTTAGATAAGTATTCCATAAAGTCTGACACATTACACACAGGCTCAATGATCAGGTAAATAAAAAAATGAACACAGCTCACTAATTAACACGTGGGATCTCATTTGTTTAATCTGTGCAGAAACAGAAACGTAAAAGATGGATTTGGAGCGTTTGCTGAGAGCCGGTTTTCCCTCTGCTTCTTTATGATAAGCTAAGCTTAACACTTCCTGGTCTTAGAGCTCCATACTGACGACAGACTGGAAATCTGTTTGATCTCGTCATCCAAGTCCCTGCAAAATAGCCAAAAAGTGCATTTCTTAAAATGACAAACTACCCCTGAGAGTGAAAGGGAGCAAAATCAAAGGCATTTCAAATATCAGCAGGTGAGTGACATTTAGTCAAAGATGTTTGTGTGCTTATTATTCTATGTCATCAGATCACATTTACAGATTAGAACTTTACATGCAGTAACCAGCAGATGCAGTAGAGGTTGAGTTAAAGCCAGGACACACGCCATAATCTAAAATAAATAATTTGAGGATGTCCAACCATCCGCTTTAATTCACCAGAACTTCCTAAACATCTTGTTGGCCTGATTGTTTTTTGCTTTCCTCCCCCCTTTCCACTACCAGTGTCATTGTGGCCTTCAGGCCAAGCAGTCAGGAGCAGCAAGTATGTTTACCTGCCCTCCTAACACTGCTAACCTCTGGCTGGGAGGGACTCTCACCTCATTACCCACCACTCACCCACACATACACGCTCAAGATTTATCCCCCTGCAGCCAGGATGCTCCACTCTATTACCCTCTGTGGGCTGCACTCAATTCAGACGCCTACTGTTGAGAACTGTTACATATAACAAGATGTTTAAAAGAAATACCATCTACGTTTTGGCCACTGCTCCTAAGCTCCCTCTTCCTCTGTTGGCAGAGGAGAGGAGAGTGTAGGACATATAGGGAAGAACATTGTGAACTGGGAGATTAGAGGATTGAAGCTGCTGGGTGAAGAAAAAGACTGAAGATGTTGATATACGAAGAAGAAAAGAAAAATAAAACTGAACAAGTTAAGCTGCAAATCACCCTCTCATCAGCTTGATAACATAAAAGTAATGATTCTCGTACAGAATTTGCAGGGTTCTTTTCTTTTGGATAACGATTTTCCTTTCAAGTGTTGTTTACTGCGCTTTTACCCGTTCTATTGTTGACAGCAAAGAAGGCAGCCCATAAGAGCCGCGCACAAAGTCCTGAGAGTACCGTCGCAGTAATGGGTCCCATCTCTCCGCCAAACTGCCTCTCATCAGCGACTGATTACTGGCACACACAGCCATTTTGGCTCTGCCTGCTTTCCACATTCATTCACTTTGCTCTTCAACCTATGCCCCTGGAGGGAAACCACAACAATGTGAGCTGTGGAGCCAGCCACAGAAAGAACGCTCTCTCGCTGAAGTCAAATTCAATCGCTCATTAAGAAAGATGTTTCCTCCACTGCCGTTCCGTTGCATATTGCCACAGTGAGCAGTTGGACTGACACAAAAGAACGGAGAAGAGATGGGAAAGCATTCCGTGTTCAATTTATCTGTATGGGAATAAATGATGATTTTATTAGTGTTCAACTGCGGTTGATTGGCTACTTGGCATGGTAGGCTGGTGATTTATGCATTTGTAAAAAGGATGCAAGTTATATTCTGGCACAAGATGTATGCACACACTCATTTCACTTCAAAGTGTGGGCCTCTAGATATAAATCTGTATGTGTGTGTGTTGGGGGGGTGAAAATGTGAAATCTGTGCATCCATCAACTGCTGTTCATGTGTCACAATTGCCAAAGGTCATGACCGTGTTTGCAGTACAGCTCTGTAAGCTGTACATCAGAATGCTCTGCGGTAACTCACTGGTGAGTCTTGACACTGCAAATACAAACATAAAAGTGAGAATGCATGCCGACGGAAAGCAGAGTGCACATACTCCCCTGAATCCAAACTCAGGGGCTTGGCGATGCAGGCATACAAATGTTCATATTTACAGCTACATGTCCACCATATATCAAACAGTAGTCCACTAAGTATCCCCTGGTACAAACCCCAAAGAATCAATAATAAATAAGCTTCATTCTCTTCCTTCACCATGTATTAAACGCACCGAAGATAATGCCTCTGGTCTCATTGTTCCAGTCCGTAAATGGTCACTGAGGCAAGGTAGTAATTGAAAAGGCTATTTCATGCAGTATTCATCTGAAAGGTGGAAGAGATTCAGGAGTATGGTAATATCTTCAGATATTATTTATGTCTTCCGACGCTCACTGCCTCCTGCTCAGCTCCTCCTGCCCAGCTCCTCCTGCCGTCCCCTCTGTGTGGAGGCATCAGTAGTTATGTGCAGTGTCTCAGAGTGTTCGGGGTAATCAATAACGTTTTCAGTGAAGGACACTTGGGAGCAGACTGGAACCCAAATCCAAGAGAGCATGTGAAACACATCATGACAGAAACACTTGCTGCTCAACCTGAAGGGGCTTAGTCTGACATCTGCCCTCACCGTTGAGACAGCACACACACACACACACTCTCTCATGTCTGTGACCCTATAGTGTCTTCAAATGCAGTGAAAAACATTTGCACACTGCTTCATCAAAGCAGACAAACTAATGAGCTATTGACCACAGAGCACACACACGGACACACACACACACACGGACAGACACACACAGCATCCATTACTCGCATAACGGATGTGACTAGCTTCCGTGTCACAACTAAGCAGCATGTGCTACGATGAGTGCGAGTGTGTCTGTGTGTGCGGGGATGCATATGCTGGATCTGTGTGTGTACACAAGTCATTATTAGGGGTTTAGTGTGTGCTCACCAGTCAGTCAGGCTCCAGTCAGAGGAGTCAGCTTAAGGGCTCATAGCAGCTCCCTGAGGAGTCACTAAATACCATCAGCCATTTAAATCCATCCATGATGATTTTTAAAATGCAGCACACACTCGCTCCATTTTTAATAAGGCCTCGGAGCAAGACAGAGGGAGAGGAGCGAGAGAAGAGGAAGAGGCAGAGAGAGAGAGGGCGAGGTAGACTTAAGTCGAGCGAGGAATGTGAGGGAAAGGAGAGGAGCAGAGTCTGTTGCTTTGATTTCTCAGCAGTTTGGCACCCCCCTTGATTCGCATGGAAAAACCACAAATGTGTCAAGGCCATTTAGGTTTGCCGGAATAGAGGGAGTCCACATGCACACCAAACCCAGTCACATGTATGTGCACACTACACAAGTGCACATGCATAACCAGAAATGCTCATAAATGGAGCGGACACAAGGTTTGATGTCATCTTGACTTACAGCGTCTGTGGATTACAGAAGCACCAGCCTGAAGAACGCTGGGATGATGCTAGAGGTTTTGATGCCTCTCTGAGGAAAACCATGTATATCTCTGTGAGGGCGGTCAAAAATACATCCCATTACACACACCTGGATGGGCAGGTAACATTTCCCTTAATCCATGGCTTAACATGGCTCAAAAACCTGTCTGCTCCGCTCAGTGTTCAAAGCACACCTGACGGTGGGCGGGTTCACGCACAGCCCAGTGTAACATCGGCAACAGTCGGAAGTACGTTTTGATCCGAGGGTGGATGAAGCACGAGGATCAAAGTGGAAGGAGTGGAGAGAATCAACTGATCATAGCTCCAAATCCATGAGCAACCTCAAGCCAGACTACCGGGTCGGCTGGGCGCTTGTGGGCCTTATCCAGCATGTAAAGAAAAGGAAATGTTGATGATAAAGGCAGAGGAAGAATAGGATCTGTGGCACGAGCTCAAAGAAGAATAACTGATTTGAATTTAAGGTTTTTATTTCCAATAGGTGCACCTTCACCTATGTTACTCCAGAGAAACCTTCTGCTGATGTGAAGTAGGATCATTAATACGGTACTCTGGTAAGAGGAGGGATGGACTATTATTGTGCAGTGCAATAATTCTCCTTTCAACTGTATGTGTGAGTGAATGAAAAACATTTGTTTATTGACTACATTACTTCTGGTACTATATCTCCTACAGCTAAAGATCATTTCTCTAAGACAAGGAAGGAAATCTGGAGATTAGGTGCTTTCTAAGGGATCGCCTGGGTAATTATATCTCATTAAATCGGCACCAATTTATGGCCTGCAGCACTCCTGAAGAAGCTCGTCAGATATATTCCACGTAAACAACACATGTTCATCCATTTATTACCTGATTAGAGCTGTCAGGTGTGTAATAGTCACTTTGAAACATGGAAAACTCTATTGTGACTGTAGAACATGCTGTGACAAGATAAGAAATAGCATAACCAGTTTTTCCAAAATAAAAGCACACTGCTCATTCATCAATAGGAGGACTTAACAAAAGTAATACAAAGTCAACATTAAAATTATTAATATGTCAGACTCATGAAGCATACTACTGTGTATGCTTGATAATAATATAAAGTTCAGTTCTACTTCTTTCAGATGTATTTTGTTCTTTCTCTTCACAGAAACCACCCAGATATAAATATCAAAGTTGTTATTGAAAGACTCCTGAAATACCTGTGTGACACGCAGCGCGGGGAAAAACAAACGTTGTTTGTTTCTTACTCTAAAGGATTTCGCCTGGAGCCGTTTTCTGGTCGACGCAACAGGAGGATCCTAACGACAAGCGCTGACCGCATATTCCAATTAGACACTCCAACGACAGAAATGGCAAAAAAAAATTGAATTCATTTTTATTCATAAGAAAAGAAAAATAAGTTATTTATGTGCAGGATAATTATTAGGCAAATTAAAGTAAGCTATGGAACTAAATGGGAAAATTATTCTTTGGACTTCATTTTTTGATTTCTTCAGAAAACATTTGAAAGTAGAGCAGCAGCTACTATTTATGATTATCGGGTCGTCTCTATCTTCCACACACATTCATCCCTTCACTCAGAGGTAATGATAGAAAAGGCAGGTGCGAGAACAGCAGCTGTTAGCGGAACACAAAACAGCATTTGAGTAAATCCAGTAGGTCAACACACTCACTCAGCAGGAACCAGGACAGTGGCTGGCCTAACACCCTCTCCACCTCTGAGCAGATATAAATGAATGTAGGAACACACAGCTCAGTGCCTCCTGCTCCAGGTGACAGGTGCATCACAGGAGCATGGCGGGAACCTGTTGTTTCCCACCCGGGAGAGAGGGTGACTGTTTAGTCAGCTGGCTGCCTGACTCAGCGAAAGTGAGGGTAAGAACTCTCTGACCGTCACGCTGGGAGCGTTGTGTAAACGCTGGTCTATTCACAGAAGAAGAAAAAGGTGTATATGTCACCTGAGACGTAGTTTATAAATGATATTTTTATAACCCAAACAAGCGCTTTGTTTATCTGGCTGTCAAGAAAGACAATAGGACCGTCAACATTTCTGCCGACAAGCCAGTCTGGAATGTTAATCACCTCAGGAAGCCATTATCTTCACAACCTCTCACTCCCTCCCTCCCTCCCTTCATCTTCCTCTCCTTTTAGAATCCGACAAACTCATTGCCTTTTACCAGAGTACCATTGTTTCACTGAGCGCACATATAGAGGGAGAAGGAGACATGAGGCAGACGAGATAAGAGGAGCAGCAGCAGAGAAGGGAGACCAGCCTAACTGTAACGTGAATTGGGGATCATAAAAAGTGTCTTCCTGGAATTATCAGCAAAAAATGAATAAAGTTAAGTAAAGCTATGAGCAGAGTGTGTGTATGTGTGTGTGTGTGTGTGTGTGTGTGTGTGTGTGTGTGTGTGTGTGTGTGTGTGTGTGTGGGCGGATGTGTAGGTACGTCTCGTTGAATTCATAATGGAGACAAGAATGGAATGAATATATGAAGCAATCTCTTAAAATTCCTAAAGCTTGATGATATAAGTTGATGGTGATGTGTGTGGACATTTATTTTTCTCAAGTGTGTGTGCATACACAATAGAGCCTTTGAGTATCAGTGTACGTGTGTGTGTTTGTGTGTGTGTGGAGGGGTCGCTATTGTATCCGTGCCTCAGCTGTGACATACCCCTCGCCTCCATCTCTGCTGCACCGCCCACAGGAAGTGCCACATACATCATGAATTTTATGCATAAGGCTTAATGTCAACACTGATGCATCATTTTTGTGCTAAAACACTAAATGTCACCAAACACCAGACTCTGTTTCGACTGGCGGCGGGCCTCAAATCACCAGAGGATGTGCCAGCAGTCAGCGGGGTCGGCACTAGACGTCACACCAGACTGTACCCACAGTAAAGTAGGCAGTTGTGGCAGGAGTAGCAGTCTAGGCGACAAGCAGGAGCAAGGGATAAGGAAAGTAATGAAAGCAGATTTTAAAGGAGAAGGAACTGAGACAGATTTGTTTTTGCATGTCTGTTAATGTGCCACAATGGAAAAAAACAATAAGACACCATAGTTAATTCCTCGATTTTTTTCGCACATCACTTTCTTACTGTTCTTAATTAAAGCTACATCTAATCTCCATCTAATTAATGTAGTTTCTGTCATATATTTGGCCTCTTTTGAAACCTGCAGTTCTCCAGAGGATTTAAAAGATGTTTTAAGTGACTGGCCAATCCATTGAACAACAGTTTTGTACATTAAGTACTAAATGTTTGAGTCACTTAGATGAACAGAAACTATTTCAACTGAGCCAAGATGTTTATTTGTGTGGACTGATTCGGTTTTACTGCTCCCAGATTTCTGCTACTGCCTGAATATAATAACTGTTGGATGATCGTTTAGCTAATTTGGAGGTGACGTTAATAAGGATTCCTTCTTATGGCACTGGACACAGAATTTGATTATATCACGAATCTCGTTCGCAGACTCATCAATAGAAGCATGTTGAGGGAGAACCAGCTTTGTCGTCGTTTTTTTTTGGTGACGTACCGACTGAGGATGATGTGACGTCACTGATCCGCACGCACACACACAAACACACACAATTTGTGCTACCCTTACGTTTTGCAGACGCCTGTGCATATAGCTATTAATTATGGCAGAAGTAGATAAAACAGCTTTTTCTTGATTTATTATTAATCTAGATTGAATAGATTCAGTTAAATTTTAGAGAACAGCTTTCTGTGATTATTTGTGCATTTTGTTGTGGTAACTGCTATTTATATGAGACTGAACTCCCAGATCAGTTATTGGTACCTGCCCAGTTGTTGACAATTCCTGTTAATAACTCTAATCCTTATCTTAATGTAACCTATATGGATAATATATTTAACAATATGACAAGAACTAAGAGCTGGAGTGTGATGAGGAGAAAAGGATCCTCTTGTCAATAATGACAAGCTGCAACCAGTGAGCCACTAATCGATTCACAGCCCCGCTCTGTTCCCCGGGGCTTGAGCAGGAAGAGGCAGTGATTGGTACATTTTTTCAGTATGCGGATGTCATTTTTGAAAAGAATGTGGTCACACTGTAATGATTGGTTTTACACCTGGACAAGATCTAATCACAATGCATATTGGAGTTATTGATTAGAGAGCAGTTCACCTCCCCGATAATTCAAGGGGATGTGGTTACCCTCATTCATCCGCACAGATGTATACCACGGGAAAATGTGATGTGATATACGTGTCCTTTTTCTAGTGGGGTGAGCTGACCCTACTGAGAACTATTTAGGTAACTGGTATCAACTTTTCAATAACACTTGAAGTGGGGCTCTGTTTATGTGTATACATAAAACTTCACCAACAGCAGGCAGCAACAGTTCCATCCAGACATCATATATTTGTGGCAAGTTTGTGCTTACGACCTTTAAGGTTGAAGGGGTGAGTAATGAGGAGCCGGACGAATGAGCCAGTCCTGCCTGAGAGGCTGCTGAATGAAGGACAGCGATAGAGGGAGGGGCGTAAGAAAAAGATGGAGAACGCAAGAAAGAAGAAATATGAAGGCTCTGTCATCTCATTTTTCCTCCCTCCGGCTTCCCCAGCTGTTGTTCTCTCTCTTCCCACAATCACTTTTCATTGCCACTCATCCCTCCAATCACCCCTAACCACCTGTGCTGCCCACCCCCTCCTCAGTCGTTCTCTCCCTCCTCCTCTTTCCCTCTATTCTCCATCCACACAAATGACTCAGTGAAACAGGTCAAGTGTTACAAAATTCCCCCTGAAGCTCAACCTGCCTAATACAAGGCCTGGCTCATTGCACCAAGACAAGTAATACGCTGCCTACTCACCGAGAGGACACACACACACACACACACACACACAGACGGACACACACACGGACACACAAACGGACCCACACACACGGACACACACACATGGACATACAAACACACACACACACAGACGGACCCACACACACACACACACACACACACACGGACACACACACATGGACACACACACACACACAGACGGATACACAGACGGACACACACACACAAACGGACACACAAACGGACACACACACACGGACACACACACGGACACACACACATGGACATACAAACACACACACACACAGACGGACACACACACGGACACACAAACGGACCCACACACACACACACACACACACACACACACGGACACACACACATGGACACACACACACAGACGGATACACAAACGGACACACACATAGACATGGACACACAAACGGACACACACATAGACATGGACACACAGACGGACACACACACAAACGGACACACACATAGACATGGACACACAGACGGACACACGCACAGACATGGACACACAGACGGAGACACACACACGGAAACACACCGCACATAGACACGGACACGAATACACACTTGCGTTAAATGAACCTACAGCTTTTTTAGTTTTCTATGTTTTGTGTCTGTTATTACAGTCAAAGATGTGAAAAAGAAATCGTCACGGCTTCCAGCAAAGACTGCAGAACATTATTCCTAAACAAAACATCCCGTTGTTTCCATAAACGTAAAACATTTCGAAGTTCTGGCTTTTAAATTGAGATCATTTATTTCAAACTAACATTTAAACGGGATTCTCAGTCTGCCTTTCCATTGATGCTAGAAGACGACTTGTTGCCTGGGCACAGAAGTTGATTAGATCACAAAATGCAATCTAGTGAGGTGGAGCTGAACTTTTCCCTGATTGGGCATCAATCCTTTTTAATACATTTTCTCAAAGACAGATGGAGCTACAGCAGATTCTTGGAGGTGTCGGGATCTAGCCATGTGGAGAAAGAAGCGTTTGCCCAACTCTCATCAGGTTTTGTACTTCTCACCTGAGGATGAGGTGTGAGGCCTTCGTCTGTTCTGAACTCAGGCGATGTCTTGCACATGCGTACATTGATAAACCCACAGTGAGCACTGAGGTTTGGAACACATTTTAAATACCATTTGGTCTGTCTTGTCCACCCGTAGGTTTCCATCCCTGGCATATTCTAATTTATAATAATCTATTCTGGGTCTGCCTCCACCTTTTCTCCTGACCTATACTATTGCTAAAAAGCATAGTAAGTTAATAACCGGCAGGTCCTGAAGTTTTTCTTCGCTCCCAGAACTTATTCCTGCCGTCTGTCTCCGAAGTCCGTATTGAATTTGAAAAAAGGTCATTGATGCATGTCGCTGCCTCTGCCTCCAACAGTTAAAAAGGACTCAATCCGAGAGCCGGTCTCAGAGGTTGCATTTAAAACTCCTACTTGAGTCCTGCTGCATGTATGGATGATACATTTTGAGATCTTTTTGTCAATCATTTCTAATTATGAAGTTCCATTCATTTGTGTCGGCTTCTCTCATCTTGTCCAGGACAAGAAGATAACTGGGGTCTTGTGGAAATGTGCTTAAAAATGTTCTGATTTAAACCACATGACAAACCAACAAATTATCTGCAGATTTACATTCAATGAAATAAAGCTCATTCGTAGTCATGTATATAAATACAAGGGTAAGCCCGTACAAACATTAGGAGGAAGATGATTTAAACACATGTGGCCTTCGTCTCTTTCTACCTCTCCCACCTTACCACTCTAATGAATAGTAATTGTGTGACAGAAGACCCTGGAGTAGAAGAGTAAAGTGGCATTAAGAGGAAGACAGCGGAGTAAAAGGCCTTAAACAGGATAAACGACTGGGCCGAGACTAAAGTCACCACACACTTGCCCTTTCACATACACAGACGTACCCGGGCAAACATGTTGGGAGATGGTTCTGTGTGGAAGTTTATTTTCTTGCGGGCAGAGCATTGTGAAATAAAACCGTACCAGCTCGCTATATCAGCATGGCGGGAATCTATGGAGGATAATCGACCTGTGAGCAGTACCTAGACAGTAGGTGTAATCCGCAGATAAATAACTAGGAGTCATAAGATGACGAAGAGGCTCCTGGAGAGGGCATATAAAACACCTCCCAAACACGAGGCAATAAACAGACCAGATTCTAAATCTGGTCAGGAACACACAACAATCAGAATGTTGGTTTTTGGGAGGGAAATGACGGGGGGAAACTGAAATGTGCTGGAACACAACTGAATCAGAATATGAGACTTTGCATTCACGCACCTTGTGGATGTTCAGTACCATATACTCTTGCAGCTTATACCCCATTGTTTGGGGGCAACAAAGAAGTTGCAGCACTTGCAAAAAGTGAACCGAACGTAATTCTGCCATTCTTGTTGAAGGCAAGCTGGATTTATTACAGGCTTGAGGGGAATTAAGTGGTTCAAAGATCACATCATGCCCACGTTGTGAGGGAGATAATTGACTTGCTTTTATAAACATTTCACGTAGAGCGACCTTGATGCCAAAATATGCATTATAATAACATTTAATTTCCTTTACTAAGATAAGACTTTTGTCCGTTCAAAACCATTTTATACCGTTGCCCCAAGCTGACACTAGAAGAGGAGAGGGGAGGGTGCAGCTCGTCTGTGCTTCGCATGACAATGTCGAGCGTTCCGCTAAACTCCCCCTTCCCTCACATTTGACTGCACTTCAGCTGTGAGTCACTGAGTGAAGGATGACATGTTTGAAATCACTGAGGACACACTGGAGGAGGAGAGAGGATAAAAAACACACAGATACAAGTAAACTCAGACAGAAGGAAAAGACAGTCTTTACAAAGTCTCTATCAAGACTAAGTGTGCAGCTTAGAGGGGTTTGATGTGGTGCTCGGAGATTTAGATTTCTTGAAGCAAATATTAATGGGTTAATCAATAATGTATTTCCCCTTAAAAAAATGACACCGCTGGGATCAATAGTGAGCGAGCAAAGTGGATTTTACATCCCAAGACCGATCGGGCAGTGTTAGATGTAGTCAGACACACACACACACACACACACGCACACGCACACACTTCTCTGACAGATTCGCCACGTTTAGTCGGCAGCGGACGATAAGAAGATGGGAGCATCAGCGAGGAGGACGGGGCAGAAGAAGTGATTACAAGAAAAGATGTCTGGATAAGACGACAGACAGATGAATGGGATGGCAGTCTGGATATAAAGGAGCACCTGACACACACACACACAGACACACCCACAGACAGACACACCCGCAGACAGACATACACACCCACACAGACAGACACACCCACAGACAGACACACACACGCACACAGACAGATACACCCGCAGACAGACATACACACCCACACACACCCCCATAGACAAACACACACACAGACAGACACACACACACACACCTATACACACACACACACACAGACAGACACACACACACACACCTATACACACACACACCCACAGACAGACACACACACACCCACACCCACAGACAGACACACACACAGACAGATACACCCGCAGACAGACATACACACCCACACACACCCCCATAGACAAACACACACACAGACAGACACACACACACCCACAGACAGACACACACACACACACCTATACACACACACACACACAGACAGACACACAGTCAAGTTTCAACTGTGCTCTCCTAACCTTGGATGTTATTTAATGACAAAGCGGTGGAGTCCTTCGAGGGAAGGTAACTCGTGCAGAATAGACCAGTTTTGCAGAATAGACCAGTTTTGCAGCCCCCATAAAAGGCACCCAGTCCAGTCCATGAACCCAGAGCCCATAAATGTAGATAGAGCTGGGTGAGGATTCAATAGTCTCGTTTATCTGGATCCATTACAATCTCATTATCACGTCTCAACTGATTTTTCGTTCGTCAATTTGATTGAATTATTATAATTTGATTTTATCCAATTTAACAGCATTGATCAAATTACAGTACTGATCTGTAAGGGTGGAAAATTATGCTTTGTCCTGTTATAAATGGAATTTCTGTACAGTTTAATAGATAAGATCAAAGGTATTTCAGAGAATATTAGATAAGCAGCACACAAAATAAAAGTTAATCAGTAACGACATGTTGTATTTCGTAAAACTTCTTGAGATCTGACCAAACAAATACAGAAATTAAAACGTTTTTTAACTTTGTCCAATCTTTTCTCCAGTGAGCTGTGAATTATAAAATTTGTCACAGACAGTGTTCTTATTAATAAACGCTGACTAATAAATACATACATGTATAGTTGTTACTGACAACAACAGGCTGGTTTGATTATGATAGCCTGGGTCATTTTATAACTCAATCTGAAGGAGGATTTTGTATGAGGGAAATAAAACATCAAGTACGAACTGTTGTTCAACAGCACTCGGAAAACATTTGTGATTAACTCTTCCATAGATAAGAAATAACCAAACATACATTTGCATTTATACTCTGTGCAGTCACACAGGTGAACATCACACACAAATCAACATGATTACAATAATCCAGCATGTGCTATAGACTTGGCAATCCCCAGAAGACGATCTACAGTCCTTCAGACTTCAGACCAAATACTAACAGACTTATTTAGTTTTCATCTCCATATTAATCTCCCATTCTCTCTGTTTGTCTGTGAGGTTGTATGGACGTGCATGTGGCTGTGCGTGTATGCGCTCTGTAAGAGCTGCCTGTTGAGATGGTGAATTAAACAGCAAGTGCATTTGATCTGCAAAGAACTCCAGGGCAAATACACAAATGAGACCCACACACACACACACACACACACACACACACACACAGGCTTGCATACAGCATCAAAATCATTTCCGTCACATGTTCTATTCTTAGGAGCAACATCAAACCATTCTTTGCCCGATATAAATCTCCTTTATTCATACCCACATTGTCATGCATGCTCGCACACACACACACACACACACACACACACACACACACACTTAGCTTAAAGCTACATTCCTCGGTGATCATTATGGATTCACATAAGGCTCTTTGTTTTTGTCTTTTTCAGAACAGGATTCGTTACAGGTAAGTCACAGCATGAAGATCCATTTGGGTAATAATTTAAAAACTGCACGCAACACAATCTTTTGTAGGATGATGCTGGGCGTTGGTAAGGGTCTGCTGTGGTCAGCGGTACTCTGAAGATGTAGAAGCTTCGTTCCACATCTCCCCCTCACACGCTGATCTGTGCGAAGCTAAATCAACACAGCTGTAACAACTCAGCCCTCATCATCCTCCTCCTCCTCCTCTTCCTCCCCTCACTCAAGAATCTCCACTCCATCTTTAATCAGGCTTCTCCCTCTTTGTCCTTGTGCTTCATCTGTCCTCCAGAACTCCCCCACTACCTCTCCCTCTTTCTTGCCTTTTCTAAGCATTAGCCACCATAGAATATATACACAGTCTGGCTGTCTGTAGCTGGTTCTAAAACACAAGGTCCTGGATCTCACCCATCCATCTCCTTAACTCTCCCCACAGCATCACATGCTCCTTGCCCTCTCTCCAACCCACTTTTCTGCCTGCCCTTCTCTACCCTCACAGCAGTTGGCCAAGCATGTGCTAACCCTAGAGTGACTACCTCATCCGCCAAAAAGTACACTGCAACCACCCAGTTTCCCTCTGGCCCTGACAGCACAGGACATGAGGAGTCAAAGCCCAGAGGCCTCCAGGGGGGAAAGGAGCATCCACCTCCCCCTTTCTGTCTGCAGGGTGTGTATTTCTTTGAATGTGAGTATGTGTGCGTGTCTGTGTATATCTGGACAAGACTGGATGACCGGAAGCTACAGGATCAAATGTTATGTTTAGCTGGAGGAAGAGGAATGATACAATTTCCAATATCATGTGATTATATGCTAAATTAATTTCCTCTGATCTCTGCTTTCACCTTGGTCAACATGATACATTCTTCAACAAACACTTTTCCTGGACTCACCAGTTCGGATTCTGCATTTTTACAACATAATACGTTGTGGAGGATCAATTATTTTCAGCTGCATTAGGATCAAACATCCTAATAAGAAAATATCTATTTGCGACGTAGATAATGTAAATAATGATTGTGTGGGTTTTCGCGTCAAGTTGTTGCCTCAAAAAAAAAAATCCACCCAAATCAAACAACATGACATTGGAAGTAGATCACCAATATCAGTAATGAAAAGTCTAGTAATGAAAAGTCTAATGACTTATCAGTAATGAAAGTCTAGCCTGAAATAACTGAACAAATTTTAGATGGTCTGCATGACATTTGGTATTATGACATTTAGAAGATGATGATTCCAATATCAACGGCATGCAAAGGGCCTCTGCTAGGGCTGGAATTTACATTAATAAGTTATATTCTTTTACCTTTCGCAATTGGAAAACACCTTAATTTTGGTGACCCCAACTATATGAATAAGCACAAGGAAAACAGACTCAATCCAGAGCTAATCATGTTCCTCCTACACTGAGCTGTATTTTGTGTTTAGGGCTAATTAGCACATTTTTGCATGCCGACATGCTAAAATATGATAGTGAATATAGTATATTTGCAGGAACAGGCTTTCATAAGTGAGGTCAAAAGTCTTTCTTTAATCCCTGTGAAGGCTCAGGTCACATCATCCATCACCCAGACATACGTGCAGTGGTCTTGGCCATTCATCACACACTTGGATTTATTAGCAAAGTCTGAAGCTGGAGGTTAAATGAGGCGCATTGTGGTAGCAGTTATCAGCAGAGAGAGGCCAGAGTGGTCTGTGTTCACACACACACACACACACACACACCGTTTTATGCGTCTATCGCACACATAAAAAAAATACACCAAACCATCTCACTCTTCAGCTCGTAAAGGTTTTCACACAAACATCCTGCGGTGGAAATCGGATCGATGGATCCAGAACAGCCCTCGATGGGGGCCTAAATACAAGAACAGATTTCTTTGTCATGCTGTATGATCTAAGAACACTCACTTGCTCCAACTCCGTGGACTACACAGACAAAACTTGTAATAAACAGGGCTACTACCAAGTCAAGCTCGCCACAGCGCCCAGAGGCACAACACCATGTCTCATCACTGTACGCTAACGTTGAACACAGTTGTAGCTGCTGTCGCTTTGGCTTCAGATCCCGGTTACGCACTAAGGGCTCAAATAGGCCAGGTTCTTAGTTCAGCTGTGTCACACAGAGTGGAATTTCTTTTAAAGTGACAAACGTTGACAGAAAGGCAAGTTTTGCACAAGCTGTTATTTCTAGTTATGGCTTAAGAGTTTTTTCTGCTGTGTCCGAGTCTTTTTATACTCAACTAGAAAATCCAAAGGAGTCGAGAGTGTGTGTGTGTGTGTGTGTTCGCAGGGCCTTTCTATCTCACAAGCTTCAAATCCAAAGCAATTAGAGGGGCCAGATGGTGGATTGGACTTCCAGTAAATAGCCGTGTATTGACAGAAGGAGTGTGTAACAAAAACTAACTGCAACAAGGAGCCAGGATGACACAAAGCTACATGAAGGCATCAAAGGAAGAGTTTCTGCCAAAACTGCCCTGAACCAAGTATCGGCATCACAGGGATGTGAGTGGCAGAACCTGATTGTATGGGTTGATGCCGACAAAGTGTAAACCATATAAGGCAGGTGCACAAACTTGTATGAACACACACTGAGTCACGTACAAAAACATGTGCACACAGACAACCCTCTGCATGCCCTTCTGTTAAAATTTGACCAAACCAGTTTGGTTTAGTCAGAGTTCAAACAATGCAGTCTTTGAGAGGCGTTCCATTCACACAGTTTCAGCTTGGCCTGCACATTCCCCAACTGAAAACACAAACTGACTCCCTCCCCAGGAAAAGCACTGAAGCTACAAGAACACATTGCTGAACTTTATACTTAAATCTCCACATGTGTATGAGGAGGTTTGATTACATTACTTCCTGAAACAAATTATGTCTTTTTTTCTTTTCATCATTAATTTTCATTATAGATTTTAAAAAAAAGTGTCCTTGAAACAACTGCAGTGGTCTCCTACACATCGGTTACCAAGGCAGCAAGTTTACAGGAGCCAACCAGTACATCTATACAAAGCCACGGGGAGGAGTTTGAGGACAATTCAACTGTAGTTGATAAAATGGCTATCCATTTTCCTGGTTCCCATCAGCCTGTTATCACACTTATGTTGACACACAAGTACACACACAGAGATTTATCAGGGTGAAACGAGGCAAACAAGCAGTCCAGGAAATGGGTGAAAAAACCTGAAGAGGGGTGTGTCTGGATGGGTAACAAGAAACAGAGAAAGCACTTCTTATCCTGAGCAATGAAATCTATAAATCTAATCAGTGAGAATCAATGAGTGGCCCTTGCATTCAATTTGGCTCCTCGGTCATTCCAGCCAACCTCAAGGGTTCAAGAGAACGAAGGAAGAAAAGGCAAAATAGATACCAAACACACAACACTGGAACTTGTCAAAAGTCAATGAATCTTTAATAGCAACCAAATATGAAAGAATTTAAAAAGACACCACAAAATTGGGACAACAAATCGATTACTTTTTTTTTTCAAAGACCAAAATAAATTCAAAATTTCAAAATATATATACAAAAAAATGACAAGGAACAGTCAATAATAAAAAGCACATTTTTAGGTAAGACCATCATATAGTGTGTACACTTCATTTGTATAGAAGAAGCACATTTGCCAGTTTTTGGCAGCAATCACAGCGCAGCACTCAAGAATAAAGCACTCAGAAAACATAAATTATAAATCACTGCAAAATAACAGAAAAGACACTAATAGAAAATAAATCCTTCATGCTTGCCGTCACTGAGAAATACACAAACGTGACACCATAAATTAGTAATTCTTTTTCTCTCCTACATACTTATATATTTATACTATATACAGAGCAAGGATTTTTTTAATGCAAGTGTGATGGGAGATATTAAGGCTTTTATTAATCATCAGATATTTCAAACCAAAGGAAACGGCCACTGCTAGTAGCTTTCTGGAAGAAATATATCCAGTATTTCTTCGGACTAACCTTGTGCTCTACCCGGGTCGGGATCATGGATTTTTCTAAAGGCAATTTGTCTGACAAACCTTACTTGGGTGCTGAGGTGGGTGGCAATGATGTGCCTGCGGAGGCAGTAGCGGAGGTGGCTGAAGCGAGAGGAGTAGAAAGCAAGACTTTTGAAATGAGTGGGCAGTTGCAACTATAAAGTATTCAACAGGACACAAGATAGGGAGGTCACTGTTTTATATACTTCCCATATGAAACAAATATAGAATGGACAAACAGTTTTCTAAAAAGCCCGATATGCCTGGTTGGAGAGTGCATGTTCCCGAATGTGTAGTTGTGTCCGTTCCGCATGGTTATTGTTCAGAAACAACTACTTGGGATAGAAAGAAGTGGATGCTGCAGCTCTTCCCACAGTAACAGGGAACGCCATAAGTCCTGACAGAGCCACTGAGAAAGAAAATGACAAAGAAGTGTGTGTGTGTGTGTGTGTGTGTGTGTGTGTGTGTGTGCAGCTATGCCAGTGAGTTTGTGTGGGCTTATGTCAGGAAACGGCAGAGTTGTCAGGTATGAGGCTTCTTCTACACAGTTTGGCTGTGGGAGTGAACATAATGAGAGAGAGTTTGGCGTGTTTGTGTGTGGGCGAATGTTTCTCAGCATTCTACACATGCATATGTGTAGAATGGGTCTCCAAAATACACAACAATATCTTCAGTTTGCCAGTTTTTGTGGCTACTCAATATACATATACAGTCCCAATAGCAGTGGAAGATGTCCAAAATCCCACAAACGTTCAAAAACACGCCGTCTCTCGACTAAAGTCACACGTGGCTGTGTGGTTACGGTCTACCTGATAAATTCTTAGTGTTGTGGCCATACTTGCATTGACCGAGGTGTCTGTCAAAGAAAGGGTTATAGTGTAAAAAGTGTTGTGTGCATATAATGTGGGAAAGAAGGCCATGCTTATTTCAAAAAGTAATTGTAGGACAAATATAGTTTGCCACCTGATACAAAGGAACTCTTGGGCTTTAGGTACACTCAGCTCAGCATGATGTCATTCTCCAACCAAGGTATTCATTAGATTAAAAAAATCAAATTCTCAATGCTCTCTGAGATATTTGAACTTCAGGATTAGCCAAACGAGAACATCTTTGTCTTTATTTCCAGAGCAATAGCAACACTGTCTATCTGATTTTTACGTTTTCATAAATATCCACATTTTCAAAAGATAAATAAAGATGTTTATCTTTTTACCACATAGATACCACACAACAGTTTTTCCTCTTATCGCTCTAAAATGTCTATTTGTGGCTGTGGCAGGACTAAGTGCAAAAATAATATTTTATCTTGAGTGGTCACGACAAATAAGCTGTGCTCTATACATGTACTTTGGCCAGGTTGACAGGAGCTGCTTTTATCTATAAGGTAAGGCCATTAGACGATAATGTTGATAAGCACACTGGCTTTCAAAATGCTAGGCTGTGCTTAAACACTGAAAGCTCTTTTTTATCCTCAGTCCCTCTCCAAGTACTCACAGAAGGTTAAAAGTCTTCATGATGGAAAAATTGTTACACTCCATATAGATTCTTTGATTGTATGCAAGTTTTTCTCACATTGAAAGTTCAAGTTTAAAAGCTGCTATGACAAGGGCAGTCACTCTTTCCCATAGCATTGGTTCACACTGCATTTAACTTCATGACCAGCAGTGTACCACAGCCAATCTTCACTTGGCCTTACATTTCAGTCATCCAGGAACACACTCAACATATATGGGGGATTTCAAGGGAGAGTTTGTTAAAAAGCAAGGAAAGACATGATTAGAGTGGCCAGAGTGGTGCTTCTCTCGTAGACCGTCCCTCGTAGACATCCAGTTACTTCCAACACAAAGTGATGAAGGACAGCACACGCCTACTGAACCTCAAAGACAGCAGCGTAACATCTGCCTGAACGAGCCACCGGTTGCTCAGTAGAAGGATTAATTAACAGTCAGGAGACAATCACCTTGTAGTTGCATCATAAAGGGCTGTTTCTATCGCTTGTTGCCTGTTAGTCAATATAGCTCCCAGAGCTTCACTGTGAACAATCTGACAATCTATTCACTACACTGAACAATATCCAGTAATGGAGAGAAATATTAGATGACGTTAATGAAACTCTAATCTATCATGTCTTTACTTAAAAGGTGGTTTTCTGTCCCAACTGGTCATTTGTTTAAGTATGAAAGAAAGTAGTAGCATACATGCCGTGGAGTGAAGGTGGCCCCTCCAGGTGGATTATTCAGTCTAGGCATGTCAGGGCAGGCTGGACTGAAATAGTCTAAGTGGGGCGCTTGACACATCAGAAGCAGTAAAGTACACCCCCGCTTTCTGTGTCCATGACCTCAAACCCTGCCCCGGATAAATCATAAACTCCCCATAAACACGGGAGCAGGGGATGAATAGAGAGTGAGGCAGAGACCTAGGGGTGGTGGGGATACAGAAATGGGAGGGGGTTGGAATCGCCACGTCATGAACGATAAGTGGTGGCAATCTGTTGGTCCCTGCTAAGCGGGCGACTTCACGGCTCATTACCAATCAAGCTCCTACTGTCAGGAGCGCTCTGAAGAGACGAGGATGAGGACGAAGTGAAAAGAAGAGACATGCCTCTCCCTATTCCTCCTACATCCGTCTCTCCATCTCTTGACCCCGTCACATTGGCTACACCTCATTCCCTCTTCTCCCGTTTACCGTATCTTACCTCCAGGCAAAGCACAAAAGTTTTCAGCTGAATACTTGGGAAAGAACTTAGTCTCCATCTTTGTGTAGCATGTGAGGACTGAGGGTTGTTTTAAAATTTTGTAAATTCACGCATGTCTACAGTCACTTATTTTACAGAGATGTTTTTTGTAAAACATAGGAATGCATAATGAAAGTAAACATCTTAACATGAAATATATATATTTATCATCTTGGTTTTTTTTCATAAGTCGCCTGATAGTAACTGTCAACACCTTCACATGTCATCACAAGCTACTAACTACCAAGCAGCTGTCACAGCACAATGCATTACCAAAACGAAAGGTGTTTCACAGGCCCACTGAGACTGACAGACAACACATAACTGCATGACCACCCTGTACATTTCTACTGTTTTGGTGGAGATAGAGGGAATTATCGAGTGAGACGCCTTCTCCATATACTATCCCGTGTCATGATTCCATTACCCTACTCCCACAATATATACTTCCTCTCTTTTGGTCTGTTTGTCAAGAGTCCTTGCTGAGGTCCCGGTGATAGCGACAGACTGAGGTGGACAGTTTGTTTCTTCTCGGTTTGATTTTCAGTTGTTAGGGATAACAGCAATGCTCCTTTCAGAATATCCCACCACACCATTCTGTTCATACAATCCATTCTGTGGCTGCACCGTGATTAATAAGATGTTACACTTAAAATTTATCTTCAAAAATAAAACAGATATTTTCTCTTCTCTATCAAAGAAGGGCCAAACCCTGGAGCCACAAAATCCTAAGGAGGAATCCTCCATCGCTCATCGCTCTTTTCTCCTCCTCCTCCTCCACCTCCTCCTCTATACATAGACAGCAGTCCGTGAGATGACAGAACCATCCCGCTGAGACTCCATATCATCATCCATGTAATCACCGATAATATCGTCCTGGTCATGAGGTGGGCGAAGTTGAAGAATGGGGGCCCCGCCACTGAACTGATCATACCTCTCCTCCTCCTCCAGCTCATCAAACTTCCTCCTCTCAGCGTCGTCTAATTCATTGCTTAGCAGGATATCCTGGGCAGTAGGTGTAGTGGCAATAATTTCAGGCCGGCCGCCCATGGTGAGTGGCTGGTGGTGGTTGTTTTTTTCACCAATGCCCTGTTGGGAGGAGCTGTCGTAAACGTAGATAGGGCCGTTGTTGTTACCCCCCACACCGCCGCTGCCTGTGCCTCCTCCTGTGCCGTTCTTACTGGCCTTCTTACCACCGCCAAATATGCGTGTCTTCATGTCGCTGCTGCCATTGGCACGGTAACCCTGCTGCTGCCTGCGGCTACGGGTGACAAGCACAGCGATGAGAGCGGCAACCAAAAGGAGAGCCAGCAGGGAGCCAATCACAGCTCCCGCCACCACGCCCGCATTGGATGGGTTCACTGAGGGCTCTGTAAGAAGGACAAGAGGCGGGGAGGGAGAAAAAGAAAGAAGAAAAAATGTGATTGAGAAAGGGAAAAAAGGGAAAACAGAGTGAAATATGGAGTTGGGACCAGAGGGGAAATAAATGTAGCAAAAAAAAGAGAGGGAAAAGAGGGTAAAGAAAAATAAGAAAAGAGGAGCGGATCAAAGAAAGAAGGAAGGATATGGATGATTTCAGTCTTGCTTGTATGAACTGTATTTACGGTGCTGTGTAAGAGTGCCGAGGTGTCATCGAGTGTGTTTGTGTGTGTGTGTGTGTGTGTGTGCTGAGTTTGTTCCGACACTGACATTTTCTCCTGTCCCCATTCCCACAGTCACGTCACAACTACACCACCATAAACATGTTCGCCCTGTGTTGTCCTTCAATGGCCATGGCCTGTCCAAGGCATACCACAAATCACAGGGCACGCCCACATGCAAGCCATATACACACATTTCTCTGAAGGAGCGGGGCATGGTGTGTATGGGAGGCAGAACAGGTGGAGGCCATGCAGAAGATGCTGATGGATGGAGGAGCGGAGAGTAGAAATTAGATGAAGAAGAGGAGGAGGAGGAGGAAGGGTGGCGCAGTGAATGAGTGACAAAGTGACACAGCGGAATGACAACCCTTCCTGGAAGCCATGATTGTAGAACAGGACAACTAGTTGACACCCATATCTACACTGCTTCAGCGCACGTCGGTCCTACATGAGCGTCTTTATATTTATTCCAGCATAACTGGTTTTGTCATATCTACCATCTTAAACACAGACACAAACACGCTCATACAAAATAAGGAGTTAATTGTAAATAAAGACTTTCTTAAGAGTACAGACTGGCTAAGTAGGGTAGAAGTGAAAGTAGGGCTCCACATTCAGCACACTATGTATCTGGTTTGGATCAAAACCCCAGAGAGAAGTAGTGCTGTCTAAATCAGGGTTGTGAAGACATCCCATATGGCTCGTCAGCCATATAGTGCCTGTTCTATGAACTCGCACTTCCCACTCTCTCGTCTTATCCCGGCAGTGATATTGGAACCATATTTTAAAGCAGGTACTTAGACAGCAGCATATATAGCTACTCCTACAGAAAGAAGATTACGTTTTTGAGTTTCTCCCGTCTAACATTGTTTCAGAATGAATACCATCAATATCAAAAGACATTTTTTGATTACTTACTGTCATAAAATATGAGTTTTCAAAAGAAATGCTGTCAATTTACCAAAGGTAAACTAGTAAAAGGCATGGGTTGCAGGAATAGAGAACTCTGCTTGAATTTAATGCAGTCTACAACCGGCAAAAAAATGATTTAAATCATAAGATATACTAAAAAAATGAAGGAAACCACACAAAGAACCAGTCCATGCATTCACTGCGGGCTTTCAGTGCTATGGACACATTTCAGTAAGAATTATTGAGGTGAGTGACCAAAGCTAGTTAAGACTCTGCTGGTTGGTGAAGTCTTTTGGGTGGACAGTCTAACTGCTTTGGATAGGCTTTTAGGAGCCACGAGTTCAAGGTTCTAAGGGCTTTCAGGGACCCTGACAATTCCCAACAGAACTGACAAACGGACTGCTTTTCCCCTTGTGGACAGCATAGATACATACAAACTTTGAGCTCCCGCTAGCTTTAACCGCTCTGCTAACGTTGGCCCTTCTGCTAACGTTAGCTTCTTAACTTGATATGATCCTGGCGGTGATTAAATTTGAAGTATGTGATAAGTTGGTTATGAGTAATCTTTTCTTGGTTGAAGTGATGCCTCATTTTGTCCTTACTGGTGTTACAAATTGTAAGCATTGTGTTTTCTGGTTTACTTGTGAGATGTTTGTAGCCGTGGTAGCTCATGCTTGCATGTACGTCTCACCGGCCTCAAGTGAGGCTGCTTTTAACAGCGAGGACAGAAACAGGGCCTTAAAAACAATTGAGGCTGGACCTTCTTCAGTATGTTGTTACGGACGTAACGAGAACTCTACAACTCCCAGGACACGATGAGTTGGAACAATAACTGCGCTCCAAGTTTTGTAAACGTGGTACACAAATTTATGCGCCAGGGTTCCTCCTTACATTTAAGGTGAATTTATACATCTGCGGTGCTGCTCCTTTGGTAAATCAACACATGCAATGCACATGTTCTTGACTTTCATCGTCTTCTCGGAATCCAAGAGCTTTCCAAATATCAGAATGTAAGATTTTACAGAAGCTCAGTGTAGTTAGAATGGATCAATCAATCAATCAATCTTTATTTATTTATATAGCGCCAATTCACAACAACAGTTGTCTCAAGGTGCTTTCCAGAAAGAGCAGGTCTAGAACAAACTCTTTATATAATTATCTACAGGACCAAACAAATTTCTCCTTGAGCAAGCATTTGGCGACGAAAATTGATTATTCATCTCATTCTCACTTGTGTCAGCAGGGTTTTTCTTGATTTTTTTTTGGTTTTTGTAATTTTTTATATTGCTGCCATTTTGTTATTTTGGGGAGTTGCGGCTTAAGTCATAGTGATGTGATGGATTTTTTGGCTATTAGAAGAATGGTACTCAAAATATAATTTTTTATTGCACTTCTATAACAAATACTTGTTCTATTTCTTTCTGGGCATCCCTCTACTATCCCTGAATATTTGGACAAGCCCGTGTTAATCTGACAGGTTACCTTACTTGCCTCAACCCCTACGACATAACCCTGAAGATTTACCTTATTTTGGTCATTACAGCTGGAGTTCTAAAATATCTATTGCTTACCTTTCAATTAAATAGAATTTTGCGCTAGGAGACATTTTATTATTGTTTTACTTAATAAGTATTCTCAATCCATTCATTATTTATTCAGAAATCTTTTTTTATTCACGTATTTTCATCACATATGGGCAGACAGCTTTTCACCACCAGTGTCTCCATCTCTGCTCACACTGTCGTGTAGTTTCTGGCAGCAGCGTCACGTTTTCCAACACCACAATTCCATTGGCTGAGAAAGAAAAGCCCGGTCCCTGGCTTTGCTGCAGCTTATGTTATGACTTATGAAAGCTGCAGAATCGTTGTACTGCAGAAAATGAAATCGCATATACGCCTGAATCGCGATTGCAATATTTTTACGATTAATTATGGGATGTCATTTGCATTTTAATTAAACACTATACAAATTGTTTCATGTATTCATTAATGTACATTTTTTATTTAATTGTATAGTTCTGCCCCCCTCCCCCAAAATAAACAAAATGCTGAAAATAATTAAATTTCTAGTATGTGTGCCCCACAATAAAACCTAAAAAGCTGTGGTGAGACAATCTATTTTTTATTTTAGTCACTGGTTGAAGCAAGACCTCAGCTGAATGTATTGTCCGTTGCACTAGCTTTCCTTTCCGCTCTCTGCATTTTCACCAGCCGCTGCAGCGGATTAACCAGGAGACACTGCTGTTGAAATCCCTGTCCAAATCTGAAAGTTCTGATTCTTATTGTCATTCCAATTTGAAATCCAAACGAAGCCGGCTCCTCTTGTTAAGTGCACAGAGAGCTGACAGAATTACTCTTGTAACGAAGACTTGTCAAGAGAGAATGTTAGTACGGCTGTATGCATCTGCGCTCTGCTGTACCCTTCATCTTCATTTCTCCACCTCCACTGCTCTACGACGCTTTTCTCTAGCTCTTCATTCCATCAGTTGTGTCCTTCACACAGTCTTTTCAATTTGCGCCAAATCCAATTCACCTGCCATCATCTATATTTCTATCCTGTCTATGTTAGGTTTCTTACTGCTCATGTCAGCTGTACGTCACCTTTAACGTGTGCCCGAGGATTAAAAAATATAGAATTCTTATGGGGATATTTTCATGTGCTGCATTTCATCTTCATCCATTAGCGTCCCTGAGCAAACTGTCTTTCTCCCCTCTTGTTCTGCCCTAAGCCGTGCAAAACATTCTAATTCACACACATGAGAGTGAGAGCTGGCCCTCAGTGTCCACTGGTAACAGGAACACAAGAAAAGTATTATCACCTCGGGCTCTGTGGGTCTCCAGCACATGGAACATGGAAACGATCTTTGTGCAAACTCTACGCCAGACCCAGCCGTATATTCTAATCCACTAAAATTCAAATACAAACTCTCTGCAACATTCCACTCTTCAAATTATTTTTAATGCATTGCTAAAGTCGGTTCAAAATTATGATGCTCAAAGTTTCTGCAGGTAAAACCTTTCTCTGGATGACATTCATGTTTTATTCCACCCTGTGGTAGCCAACATTTGAAAGATTGGGAAGATGGATGTGAAGGAACTACCAAAAGTTCTAAGTACAGCCCACTACAGACCCTGACATATCCTAGGAAGCACAAGTGGAATAAATTAAAGGGTGTGAGGTGAGGATATCTTATTAACACATGCTGTTAGTTGAGACAGTAGAACAACTGCAACATGGATGCTGTGTGGATAACAAAGGAATAAAAAATTTAAATTTAAACATTAATAACTACCGCACCAAGGCGCAAACGCACACTCACAAAAATCAAACATGATGATGCCAAAAACAGCAAGCTTCTTATGAAATGATTTCCAGCATGACTGTAAGCTCCAAGTCATCGCAAGTAATGAGGAAGAGGCAAAAGTAACTACTGCAGACCCTTAAAAAAAACATGCGTTGTCTCTCGATCACACACACAAACACACGCCCGCACATACAGGCACACACTCACATACAGGCACACACTCACACACAGGTCATGAGTTGTCTGATGCTGGGCTGGATTGGACCAAGAGTACAGCTTAGTAGTATTTCCTGTCAGCATGTTCACTTATTGAACAGGGCAGTGTGTGTGACTGTGTGCTAATGAGAGGTGGGCAACGGGCCGATGGCAGGCTGAAGGGAAAATTGGCTCCATCAGACCTGTTCTCTGGCTTTTTTCGCATGGCCAGAAACACACACTGACAGGCAGATACAGGCAGGCTGAAACACACAGCCAATGAGGGTAAATGGCCACTTGCACTTGAACCGTCTCCTTTGATGAGTCTGAAAATTGACCTTTTTTTTGTATTCCATCAAACTGCACAGCTCCTCGGACAACGTGGGAGGTTTCGTTTGAGGTCGTTTAATATTTTGAGGTTCAGCTGAGTCACCGCTGTAAGAAATGATGGGGGGAAACAGAAATTGGACAGAAGATGGAGGGTTATCCAAACAAGAATCTCCAAAGAGGAGCCTGAAATAGAGGGATGGATGGAGAGATGGAGACTACTAAGATGTGATTAAGGAAGAGCTACTGGTATTTAAGCAATAAGCTTTTGAGAGAGAGCGATATAGAACACACATGTGATGGGGGGGGGAGAGAGAGAGAGATAGAGAGAAAGAAAGAGAGAGAGAGAGAGAGAGAATGCTAAGGGCACAAGTGTCTTTGAGCAGGGACATCAGCAGCAGTCTTGAAAAAGCAGAGGAAGAGAGATGCAGTGAAAAGAGCAGATTGAGGCAAAAGATACAATGGGGGGGATCGAAAGAAAGAGGTGAAGATTTAGTTTTTGGGACTAAATTGCAGGATTGAAGATGGGGGCCCAAGAGAAGAGTGTACATCCATCCTTCTATTTGTACAGGACAAAATTGAGGGCAGAGGACACATACACACTCCCACACAGGCTAGTGTGTATTTTTACTCGTCTGTGTCATGCAACTGGTGTAGAAGGATGAGGGACCTGCTATGTAGAAGGATACTGGCCATAAAAGCCATTTGGCACCTCTTAGTCCAGTTTGTCTAACCTCCACAGGTCTAGATAGTATCCCCATCTTGCGTCATTCCACATTTTCCTCTTTCTCTGTTTCAACCATCAACCACCGTTTTATTTTATGTAAAACATCAACAACTAAATTGTTTAGACCAATGCCTGGCTAGACCTTTTTGCTTGCTACAAACCTCCTTCATACTGATACTATCTGGTTGCCTCTGTCACCTCTTAACCTCCTCCTCCTCCTCTTCTTCCACCTGGGAGCAAGAGAAACTGTGGGAAGTTAAGCACTAAATGAGACTGAAGAGACTAGAAGAAGAGGGGGGAAGGAGAAAGTGGGATGAAAACCTGGAGTGGAAATGTAGGATAAAAGACACTGAGTGAAGAATGGTTGGTAGAAAGAAGGGCAAAGCAGCCAGGAGCTGAAGAAGCACAGGGTGACTGATCCGCTCTGTGAGGCTTGGAAACTGACACCCATGCTCTGCTAAGAAATATCGCAGGCCAATAGTAGGGGAGAGAGGATGCAGTGGCACAAGATTCCCATGGGACTTTTAAATGCCGTCGGCATGTGCTCTCTCCTTCATCTCTCATAGCTTTGCTCTCTTTCTCTTAGTGTGACTGCTGGCACTGATTTATCTGGTGCATGTTCCCTGACGTTTTAGTCCGAAAGCAGTAGGCTCCCTCTTCCTGTCTGCGCTGCCTGGATCTTTGTATCCCCCTTGCTTGTTACTGGTAATACACAGTAGGAGATGGTGACATCCTTTGTGCTACATAAGGCAGTTATACCACCGTGCAGCAGAACAGAATGGCCACAGACGAGTGGTGACACATGCTGTGGCCCCATAAGGAGCCAGGAGACTTGAAGAAAGATGAGGGGCGAGAAGAACAAAAAAAGGAAAAGAAGTAATCTAGAATAGTAGTCAGTCTTCGTAACTCTACTAATTCCTAAAATGTTCACATGTATCTGTCCGTCTAACTCGTATGCTAGATAAAAATAGAGAAAATGGGAAGTGGTCTGGCATTTTTTTTTTTTTAAAGCAGTTAATATTATGAAATAATATCATGTAACACTTTTTTTAAATTACTTTTAATATAGGTATATTAAAATAGAAATTTAAAAAAGGTATGGTTTAGCACAAAGGTTTCTGATCCAGAAGAAACCGATTACATCTGGCTCTGCGCTTACCTTTACAGAATCATATTTTTAAATAATATCAATGCTTAAAAGTTTACATCACAATTAATGGATTATTTATTATTATTTATATTTCTCTTGGAGATTAAGGCAAATGTTGAGAAATTCCTGACTAAGTGCCCTCTAGCATTGCCAAGGTGAGTTTTAGGATCCAACTGCCTGCAGATCATCATTGCATGTGATGGGTTTATCTCTGACAAAAAGTTTTCAGGAATAATTTTATTAGTCTGTGTCTTCCTGTGAAACACATCAAAAAACAAAAACAAATTTGACAGACACAGGTGACATTTTTATTACTGCATTTTCGCTCCTTAGCAGTGATAAGTAGAGACTGAGCAAGGCGACTAAGAAAAAAATAAATAAACAAAATTAGGGCATGAAATCGCTGCATGCTCTTAAAATGTACCCAGTGGAGAAATGCACTTTTCCCCCATTAATGGCAAGGTTTAACCAAATGTCAGCAGGAAATGAGTTTTGGGAGAGTGAAGGCATATGTCAAAAGATTGAAGGGACATGCATTTTGTATGAGATGCAGGAGCATGTTGGGAGGAGAAGCTGAAACAATTGAGGAACGGAGGGGAGTGGTACGATAGTTATTCCCCCTTAACTGGAATTGTTCTGTATGCTTTATTTCCAAGACTTGAGTTGGCATTAAATCTACAAACAGATCCATAAACATCACAAATATAAACTGTCAAAACAAAGATGGACAGCTTATCAGTGCCAGTCTACTTTCAGCCATACCTAAGGCAAACTAAAAATCAACTTCAATTAAATTCAAAGTCTTTGGTGTAGCCTTGAGTAACATGCACCCATGTTACTGATTGCAGCCTCATCTTCAATGCACTCACTAATGAAGAACAATCATTTTCTGTTGTTTATGCTCCCCTGTCAGGTAAGATCTGAGGCTCTGGCTGGGAAGATACTCAGCTGCTTTTAAGAAAAAAATATTTTTAGGGGGCAACCTGCTCTCTCATTTGATATAAAAAGGAGAAAGAAAATGTCACCAAGAAGAGCCATCTCCTCTTTCACCACAAATAATGTGAATTATGACTAAAAACCTTGTAAAGAAGAGCTTTGTAAATGGCTTGTGATGAACAATCATACAGACATTGGTCATTGTGGATGCAAACTCTCATAATGCAGTTTTACCGAGTGTATGCTGAGAGAAATAGAAAAAGTAGCTGCATTCACAATAGGATAGCAAAGAGGTGAAAAAGTAAAGTGGAGAGCCGCTTAAAGCACATAAATGCATGCACATACACACTGTAAAAAAGTCCCACTGATACACACACCATGGACAGAACAATTGGACCCTCTGGCCCTACACTACACACCAAAAACAGACCTCAGCACAGAGAGTTGAAGTGTACTAGTGTGGTCATGAGGTATGTGAAGCAGAACAAGGTGCATCCCTGGGGAAGATATGAGAACATAGTGCACCAGGAAATGTGTAGCATGTGTGATTAAAGCGCTTCGTTCCAGTTCATCAGCTCAGGATATAAATGTTTCATATACAGACCAGGGGAAGGCTCGGGTTATGAACGATACCCCAGTGAGCCACAAATGTGTTTTTCATTTGCCCTGTCAAAAGTTTAGTCCTTTGCTGACACATTTACATTGCACAATTTTTCAGTGTTTTAAGACATTTGAAACGTATGCAAATTACACTTCTTAACCTTCTTGTTGCAGCAAATGGGTGTATAATGTGATAACAGGAACGATTGCGATGCTAATTCCTCACATCCTATGGAGAGAATTGCACAAAATTTGTGTTTTCCTTACATGTTGCATACATGCACTTCTCATTTGAGGTAAAATTGTATTAAAAATGATCTAACCTAGACCTCTAGGACTGTTTATGCACATGCAATGTTTTCAGATTAATATGTTTTAGTGTACGTGTGTCGGGAGTGAATGCTTGTTTGTGTCCTTGAACTCACCCCTTACATTGGCGGTGACCTGGTCCCTGCCGGTCCCAATGCGGTTTGAAACCTCGCAGACGAAAGTGATGTTGACAGCGTCGTCCACCTTCAGTATCTTCAGCTCTTTGCCCTTGAGCTGCACTGTGTCTGGCATTTCCCCTGTCATACTACAGGGAAATGAGCAAACAGGCATGAGAAAGCCGAAAAGGGGGAGATCAAAAAATAAATAAATAAATAAAGATGTTAATTTATTTTACTTTGGGTACAATGGAAAATGTTCTGAATTGGGAAAAGTCATCCAATTTCTCCTATCTTGATGGACAGAGCATAACCAATCAGTTCTTCCCTTCCTCAAAAAGTTAGCTATTATCAACACAATACGAGGACAGAAGGAGAATGAAAATTGCTCAAAATCTCATCTTTGCCATCTTAAGTTCTCAGACTTGCAGTTTCTTCATTTTCATTTTATTGACAAATTTTGTCACAGTTAAGTTAATAGCAGATAATATAGAACTAAAAAAAGGTAAAGGATCCATACCTCAATATGTGAGGGTAAAACCTCAAGTCACAGATCCATTCTGAGAAATTATGAAGCTATCTCTATAGTCAGAGTACAGGGCTGTGGTGGCAATAATAAAAGAGCTGATTACAGCACTGTGGGTTTGACACTGAGCAGTAAGGAAGAGAAAAAATGAGAAAAAGAAAGAAAAAGTGGAAAAGACTAAGCAAGAAATATATTTGTGCTTATACTCACGTCTTCCATTGGACTGAGAGTGGGACAGGGTTTCCACGAGCATCGCAGGTGAGCAGCACATTCGTACGGCCCAGGTACCAATTATTATCATAACCTACTATTGTTACCTGAGGGGCGTCTGCAGGAAGGACATAAGAGAGGAAGTAAAAATACCAGAGAGTAAATTAATCACCACTCATGATGGAATGAGAATAGCAAAGGACATCACGGAATGAGAAGTGAATGTGTCTGTCGTCTTACACTGAACTGCGAGCTTCAGTGGGAAGCTCTCTGGTTTGACTTGTGTCCTGTGTTCCACCACACAGCTGATGTCTTTGGCGTTGTCCATTGGTGTGGGAACCATGCGATACTCGCTGCTCACGGTCATCGTATTGTCTGCACCTGGTTTAGACACTGTCGTTGCATTGCCGTTTGCTGTGGTCACCCAGGATATCTTGGAAGCGGGGCGACCATCCACAGACTCACACCGCGCCACAGCGACTGGCTTAGTGCCTGCTTCCACTGTTATGATGGAGGCTGAGTTCTGAGGCTTAGCTGATGAATGGATGGAGGGATTGGTGCAAGGATAGGGTGGAGAATAGAAGACACAGTGTGGCAGAGAGAGAGAAGATTAAATGATGCAGAAATAGATAAAATGGAAATAAGACAGCTGAGAGAAAACATAATGTGCACCATTATTGATAAACAATTTGAGTCAACAGCATTGCAAAACAAATCCAAAACATCAATCCCTAAACATCCTCTGTTGTCCCCTCAATCTCTCTTCCTGTCTTTCTCTTCAACGTGCCTACATTGATAAACAATTACAAGCACCACTGAAAGAACAACCTAAATCTTCTTTCAGTCTCCTATTTCTTTAATCTATTTCTACTCTTATCACCTGCCAGGTATAAACAATTTCCCTTTTCCTAAACTAAACAAAATCTACATTGCAGCAGCATGACCACCATAATCCTCCATGCCCCTGTAAATCTACCTCAATCCTCCTTCCTCTTCCATTGCCCTCTATGATACTAGTGTGGAATCAGAGGAGAGGAACCACAACAGGAGCTGACAGCTGGCATGTCAAGCAGCTAGATCAATACGGAGCTTGAGCGAGGCAGAGGCATGATGCGCTGGAGGGAGAAAAGAAGGAGCGGAGGCACTGGTGCTGGGCCAAGGTTAGACCAATAGTTCCATTGCATTAACGAGAACAAAATTGATCCGACAATACTACTTATAATAGCAATTAAGTCGGTCAAGACTTGCTTTTAACCTGCTACCTTTGACGGCTGGAGAGAGCCAGAGAGACAGATGTGGCAAAGTATATGCATATGTATGTACTAAAGGTGTACTGATTGCAATTTTCTTGGGCTACTAGTTCTTTAACAGTCTGACGAGCGAATCCCAATTTTGACAAATTCCAATTTTTCAACTTTAAAGTTCTTATACCATAAATACTTGTTGTATTTTATCTGCTCTTCGTTTAAAGGATTACAGTGGGAGAAAGGCCAGTCGGCATTGTGTGTGTATTCTGACCTGTTGAAATTAATGTATGCTCCGTACCCCCGTACTCCCCGTCTCTTAATCTCCCGTCGCAGCGTACATACGTACATACAGCGGGCTCGAGGCCCGCTCTACACTATTGCTAGTTTTGGCCGCCCTGATGTTCGTAGCTATGGGAAATCATGCTTGGTGTGCCTATACGACGCAGAATCGGCTGAGTGAGGCTGCTTGTCTAATTGCAGATTACATCAAAATAGGCCTCACCGGGCTGAGTTATTGGTGCACGTCTAGTAAGTACGCCATATGTGTGTGGACAATGGAAGCAAAAAATGAGCTACAGCTCCAAATACAACTTGGCACCAGAAACTCAAGTGGAGACACTGACACAACTTGGCATGAAACACTAATTTAATTGTTAAAAATAGATTCAGGCGATTTAACTTTTTAAAAAGTGCAATAAGTACCCATTCAATCCGTATTATGACATTATTTGAAAAACTTATACACATTATACATCTGAATTTGATACCTCTGTGTCTGATGAATAGGCAATTTGGGTATGAAAAGTGGTAATATTCCTTTTGTAATAAAAAAAAAAAAAACATTTTATAGAGGGCCTTTTTTATATTTTTCAATCCTTCAGAGGCACTTATGTGCACAAATGGTAAGCAACAACTCCAACAACTCGAGTATTAACCTTGAAAGACTGAACCATAAAATCAATACTCGGCATAGAACGTAGTATTTATAACCACTCCAGTGTATCTCCACGGCCTGCTTTCATTTAGGTGGGGGAATTCATGCACATCAGTCTGGAGCTCCCTGTTGATTTTTAATGCCAACATGAGTATTCCTTTCTTATTCAATTGCTTGCAGAATTGAACAAGTCGCCCTGCTATGGTGGGAAAAAAAGGAGCTAGTTCTTCGTGGAAGCTCAAACTGTGGCTCATGAAGAAGCTCGTTTGTGATGTACTCGCACCTGGATCTACACATCATCCTCTAAGAGGTTTCTGTTTGGATCTTCATATATTTAACAGACCCTTAACGAATATCTCTCTATCTACATGTTGTAGATGTTTGACATAGTCGGGTGTTTAACATTTAATTTGTTTTCTCCATACCTAGACAACAGGGTATCTTTCCATCTTTACATAAAGCAAAGACAAAGACTTGGTTGCATAAATATATACATATATAAAGTATACCATTATTGGATCTCCTGATCACTGGTCTACAGGTGAATAAAAAACTCCCGTAGATATTTAGCTGGGGCAAAACTCTGTGGCTGCAAAGGCTACAGCATATTCTTCTTATTTCTTATAAATCTCGCACCTGTATTTACTGTATTGGAGTTTCAGCATCTACTGCATTTTTTCACACTTATTTGCTAACATTGTCCTTCAAATTTGGTCACCTAGCTGTCAACACATAGATGATGTTAGTGACCTACCTAGCATGACCAGGTATGTGATGCCTTGCTCGTTGCCAATTGGGTAGGTAGCATAGTCGCAGATGTACTTCCCTTCGTCGGTCATCCTCACATTACTAATCTGTATGGAAGGACTGGCCAGATTTGGGGGGCTAGGAGCGAAGCTTACTCTTCCTTTCATAGGGGAGTCGGGGTAGCTAGGGTCATAGTTTGGGTGAAGCACAGCAATGTTGAGCCGTTCTCCTTCCTTGGGCTCGTAGATCCAAGTGACCTGTGTAGGAGGCACAGATTTCATGTTTACGATACATACAGAAAAAACAACAGCTCCTATTTAACCTGGAATTGATGAGTAACATTGGAGAATATTAAAGCCCCTGCACATTTTGTTGTAAACTACATTGTGTGCACAGAACACAATAAAAAAAAATTAGGGAACATGTATGAATAGGGACGTCAATTTTTTCAGAGGCACCAATTCCTCTCTCACAGCTGCTCTTAGCAACTAGATGTATCTAAGAAGTGTTTCTATTACCATAATCAATCCCCTGAAGCAAAATGAAGCTTTGTATTGTTTGTTTGACGTAATAAAGCATCAGGCCTAACTGTGAAAATAAACCATTATAGCTTTAGGATTATGTCTGTGGGCTATGATTTGTTAAATTAGTGTTATGTGTGCTATATAAACAAGCCACATGGACCTGTGTTATCATTTATGTTCATTTTAATTGTAATGAATTTTTCATGTCCATTTATGAAACTAACTTTCGAGCATCTACACGATCAAATCAATACATAATTGGCCGGTGACTACATTTCAAAATATAACAGCCACATTTTTCAGCCAAATACAAAATTTTGAATTTGCTTTATGTCAACAGTCAGCAGCAATTGTCAAAGTAAATTGTAGTACCAAGCAATTTCAACAGATTGTACTGTATGAAGTCAGCACAATGAGCTGCAATTGATGACACCCATATTTTTATGGGAATTTCATGATACACGCCAAGAATAGGGTTGATGTGCTGTTTTACAAAGATAATAAGAATTTAACTGAAATGAAAAACAATTAAGTCATGACAGTATGTATCTTACCATTGATAGCTGAATCCCAGTAGCATCAGTGAAAGCACATCGTAGGTTGACTGTCTGGCCGGGATATGACAACACCTCTGGTTGCACCTTCACCCGCTGACCTGACGTTCCTGGATAAAAACAGAGAAAGGAAACATTCATGTTGACCGTTTCCTTCTGAATCTAGGTGAGGTAAGTAAAGCAGCAGAGAAATACCTTTCGGTACAGAGACTCCTGATGATGAGGACAGTGTGGAAGTGTCAAGCCCAACAGAGGATAGCATTAGTGTACCCCGGCAAGTAAGCTAACACTCTGCTATCTCTCTATGTATGTGCATGTGTGAATGCAGCAGTTGGAAAAATATGGTTGAAAGGGTTGGCTGGACGAAAAAGGAGGGAAGCCAGTTTTCTTTTCACATAGGTCATAAATCATCTGGATGGGTTTTACTTTTGCCAGCAATTTGCTGTACTGACAGATTCCTGTGTCAAAATAAATATGCTTTTTTTCATGTGTTGTTAGTGGGCGTATGAGACACAGTAAGAGCAAGGGAGCTTTAGAATGACATTCTGTCCGTACATGTGTGTGTGTAATCCAGGTCTCTATGAAAATGTAATTACTCGTATGAGTGAGTGCGCATTAGTGTATGTCAGCAAGATGGTGCCTGTTTTAAGCAAGAGTGGATTACCTACGAATACACATCTTCAAATATCTGCAACCGGTGCTTCGTGTGCAAAGGCATGTGTACTGACAATGTGTTTACCAGGAAGCTACACACATGCAACAGCACCAATGAAACACAATTTCCCCTAAAGACAAACAATTACCTGCAGACTGGTTCCACAAACTAGTTCCACCAGTTTGTTCTGAATGAATGATGTTGTGTTGAAACTAATACTATCTAGAGGGCTGATGGAAGCCACACTTACACACAAACAAGAAACCCATAGGCAAGGAGATAAATGGAAAGGGCAGTTCTGTGTCTCTCTTTTGGCAAGCAATAAACGCCACAGACAAAATGGGAAAATGGATAAAAACAAGACTTTCTTAGAATAACAGTAGCTCTCCCAGGACCAGCCCAATTTACAACCACAAGACAACCCTCTTGTAGCCACAGAGGAACGTCTGGGAAACCACTAAGCAGGCTGTGGGAGTAGCAGAGAGCATTATTGTGCTGGGAAAGGGGAACAGCTTGCTATTTTTCTCTCGCCTTGGACATATCCACAAGTATATAAGTGTTCACAATCATTCATACAAGGTGTTAATAACCTGAAAATAACATTCAAAATCTCTAACCAGTACAATCTTGTTAATTGCCCATAAATGTGTGCTCTCATGATAAGTCTTTAATTTTTTACTATGTTCTGATATGTGCCTCCGTTTTACCAAAATAATATTTGTCATTCAAAAGGTATTGGCACATGCAAATCATCATTTATAATACAAGCTGAAATCCTGTGCCACCAATTGCCACAGCTTCATGTAATGCTGCCAGTAATGTTCCAAGTTTGGTGAGGCTATATTGCATAAAATACCATTTCTGTGACAAGCAACCACCATCCTCAGGAATTAGCTTGGTTTTTAGCTTTTGGTGGAGGGGTAAAAATGTTTCGTCAATAACAATTTTGGAAAAGGGGGTAAAATCACCCATCATCCACTGTGATTGTGCGCTTAGTGAGTTCAGTCAGAATGAGGAAGAAAAATCTGAAAAAAATTCAACACCCTTTAAAAGTGTAATCTCTCTCCCCCTGAAATAAATTTAAAAAAAAAGTTATTTGCCTGATACTAGAAGAAATAGTGAGAGGAGCATATACATAAAAAAAAACTGTTACACATACATCTTATGACAGCTATAATGTCAAGCTTTTTGATGTTTTATTGATAGACTTGAGTAAGAGTCTTAATTGTGGTGTAAAGTAGATGAAAGACGGACATGTCTGAGGTAGTTATATAATGTGGCCTCAGGTTTCGCTTGTTGCATCCACACAAAGTGAGGGGGCAGAGTGAGACGGACCTGTGGTCTGTCATTTGGAGGCAATAAGAACAGAGCCATTGTAGGTCAACTCCTGCCAGAGTTCAGAAGAGAGAGAGGCCGGCCTTTTGAGACTCTATACAGCCCCAGGGAAATAAATATGACACAAGTCTGCACTCCTTCGTCTTCAATGATGATCCCCAAACCCAACCCCTGAAGACCTAGAGACTCTGTCATTAGAACAGCAGAAACAAAGGGCAAAAAGTCAGTATATGCATTTGTGTGCATGTACGTGCACACAAGAGCCTTTTGAAACCTGAGGCAAGATGGAATTTGAAATAGTAATTGTCCGTATAAATATTTAGAGAGCACTGGTCATATTAAATATAAAGAGAAAAAGTCTGGAGTCGGGAGCAGGTGCAGAAACTGAGGGGAATAAGGGAATAAACGACAGATCAAGGGTAAGACAGAAAGGGAAAACAAAAAGGCAGGAGCAAAGAGGAGTAAGAGCGATGGGGGGAGACAGAGAGGGTTGAAGGGGAGGAGAGTGCGAACAGAAGCCCTGTAACAGCCCTGCTCTACTTTCCTGTCACTCTGCTACCTACAGATAATACGACAAACCCCACAGAACACGGATGCAAAAATAATCACATGCACACACAAAATGCCTTTTTCAACATCCTCCAAGTTGTCAGAAGTCGACATAATAAATACCCTTGCCTACCATTACGTCTTACACACCCACGTCATGTGCATCTGTGCCCACACATACTTTATGCCGATGGTGTTGCGACAGCTCTGCCATATTAACACGTGCTCTGATCCTGAGTGTGGTCTCACTAACATTTCAATGTCTCCTTTTCTTTTGTGAAAATGAAACAGGAAAGCGGGAGGAGACGAATTGTGCTAGGAGGATGGCAGGATGAAAGGAAGAGACAGCCTGGGAATGCCAAACCGGTGGTGGATGAGAGTGGAGGAGGGGTGAGTTCGAGGGAGAAAAGGAAAGTGGGGATGAAAGTGTTTGACCAGAAAGAGCTGTCAGGAAAAGAGAATGAAAGTAGGAGCAGAAGGATGAAGTGGTTAGAGGCGAAAAGATGAGAATTTTAAGGGGGATAAGCTGGGAAAAATAAACAAGGTTAATAGACGTCTGAGGGTCAGAGTAGGGAGACGTTAAAGGGGAAAAATGAGGAGCGAGAGAGGAAATAAAACTAACAATGGAAGGGGGGGTTGATAAAGGTAAAGACAAATGGAGTGAGGACTGATAAATGAAGGGAGAAGAGCAAGAGGAGTAGAGCAGAGAGAGGCAGGACAGACTCAACACCTGACCTTGTGAGAAACGCTGTGGCTGTGATTGCGACAGAAAAACAGAAACACATTGAATCAGCCAGAGAGAAGCGAGCAAATGAGTTACCCATTTGAGGCCCACATAGCTTATAAAATGAATATAAAGTTGCCCACCTTTGTCTGTCGGCCTGACTGTTATGTCTAATGGCATTCTTGTCCTCCATCTGATCTCCACTATAGTGGAGAACAGCTCAGCGTAAGGGGGAAAGGGAGTTTAGGCCATCACCTAAAATATCGTATGGCCTTCAGAGCTCACTGACGCTTTGCCATTTCATCAACCTAGTGGTTATTTACTGTCAAGTGGGCTGGAATGAAACTTTTCCCAATCTGACATTCTCCACGTTCCTGAAGATTGCTTCCGAGCGCCCATTTGTGCGTGATTTTGGCCTTTTATTATTCTTCCAGGACTGTGTGAATTTTCCCCTTTCCTTTTTCAATATCATTATTGCTGTGCACTCGCTCTCCACACCAAAAGAATTAGCTGTGATACAAGCTTGATGCAGGGTTACTTTCCTCCCCAGTCGCCATCCTTCACAGATTTCTTTTCCTCTAAAATAATCTTTATCTTAGAAGGGAAACAGGAACGATACCAAGCCAACCTTGCAAATCTGATGCCTAGTCATGATGGGTTTTGGTCCCAAGTTTGGTACTTGTGATGTATTGAAATGAGACCTTCTGAATCTGCAAGACCAATTCTGACCAGACTTGTGCAGTATAAAACTCACCTTTGGGGACTTAACTAGCTTAATATTGCTCACTTTTTTCCAAAATATTTTAACACATAATGTGGATAGCGAAAACTTTTGATATAAGCATGATGTAGTGTGTAAATCATGCAAATAAGTTGTTTTTGAAAGAAGAAAAAAAGATAGCAAATGTGTAAACAAAGGCTTTACTTTTTCAATGTTCAATCTTTCTCTCAATAGGAGATAAAAGTCTGTTTTTGTGTACCAACCTTGAATGCAAGAGGTTTCAAAAGGAAAGCTCAACTAATCAATCTTAGAGGCTCAGGATGAGAAATTTTCTGAGACAGTTGTGCAGAGAAACTGATGACAATGCACTTTTATTACTGAGGTTGTAGTGTTACACCTTGCAGTTTGGTATTGGGACAGTGGGATATTTTTGTTGTTTGCTTGGCTGTGTGCTGCAGAAAATGGACTTGAAACAAAAGATTAAGAATTTAGATTTTCAGCTTCAAGGGTTTTTGAGAGGATTTTGTTCCTTTTGTTTCACCTTCACCCTCTGTGTGACTCAAAGCTCTTTTCTGTGTAGTCCAATTTGTTGAATAGTGGATTTGAATGCCCCAATGTTTTGTAATTATACCATCTATCCCTGATGAATAGCATGTGGACCCAGTAAATAATCCTTTTATAAGTAATATACTCGGCTGATGCAACTGCAATTTGGATGCAAAATGCTCAATTCTTCAGAGCTCGCTTCACTCTTTTGTGCATCTATGAAAACCCATAACCAGGACAATCAAACATGATTAAAGCTGACACATGCCATCTGACATTCTATTAAATATGGCCTGCCTGTATAGCTGCCCTTATAGGTGCAACTTCTGTGTGATGAAGTTGACATTTATGTGTCAAAACTGAAACGGCAACACTACTGTAGCTTTGTGTGATGTCCAAATTGCTGTATTTGTGTAAAAGAAGCCAACGTCTGGAGCTGCATCAACCTCCACCTGCTTTGTACTGCTGCTACCCGAAACTAGCAGCACCAGATCCTGACCTTGACACACACACACATGCACAAACCAAGCCCTTCAATGAATGTGCATACACTGAGCATGTGCACACACATTTAGATGTGGCTACTTTGGTATGCAAGAGGCAGAGTTGGAATGCAGCATAACACTGACAGGCAAGGCAGTTTGACTAGACAAGAATAAAACTAGGAAATGAAGACTTGAGATGTGTCTCGTCTTCTCATTGACCTTTCCATTAGGCTCTTTATGAAGGACAGATCGATAACACATGGGAAAGATACTTTTAGAAGTAGCTACTGCTCTATGTTAACAATAATCCATTCATGGTGTAAGCTTCAGCGGTGCAATTCAAGACATCAAGGTTATCACATGAGATCTGGGCACAAAAACCCCAACAGATTTTGAAATCTGACAAATAAAACCTGTTAAAGGGGGGTTTGTTGTACAGCATGGTTACATGCAAGAGACCGGAGATAAAAAAAAAAACAATAAATAGAAATTACCACTGTGCTTCAACAGGAGCAGAGAAAAAAAGGTGAAAAGGGAAGAGAGTGCAACATTTCACTTTGCTCATAGAGACGTGATGAAATATTTGATAATCGACTGTCGAAAGAGAAGGGGAGTCCGACACAGGCACAATTGACGAAGGAAGGTAGAAATGCATGAAATGTAGCAGAAGGAGAGTGAGGAGAAAACAAGGTTTGGAGGGAGGGGCACAGGGAGACATGAACAGGCTTCAAAGTGCCAAGGAGAGATGAACAGCTGGAGGAGAAATCTGCACTGTGAGAGGTGTATGTTTGCGTGTGTGTGTGTGTGTGTGTGTGTGTGTGTATACACAAGTGCAACTGATGCATATTTACTTGCCTGTTTATAACAAATATGCCCTAGGACTTCAGTGATTTTCAAAAATAAGCATTTGCAAAATCAATTAGGTGTATCATCTTAACGTAAAACACCCGGTAGGGAAGTTTTAAAACCCTTGGAAAATACAGTTTCATGCTCCCAAAAATGTGTGGAGTGGCATCAAAAGCTGAACAATGAACCTCGTCTTGCCATGAGAGGCCATACCAGTTAAAAATTAAGAGAGAATTGTTCAAGTAGGGGGAGTCACAATATCTCCTTTCCATTGCCAAAACCCTGACATGAAATTATTTACACACTAGCAAACTGATACTCTCCATATCCTACTCCCTTACTGACCTTCGTCCATTCTCAGTCATGTACACACCACTCACAGAATCTATCAGAGTCGGTAAAACAGGCATAAAATGCTTGTTCGAAAGAAGTTAGAAACACATGGGTGATCCCTCAAACCTTCATGGTGGTTTCCGTTTTCTGCAGTTTGCTTTAGGTTACAACCGGATGACACCTAAAACTTACGACATACAGAAGATGTTTAATCATTCAGTATCGGACAAGGTAAGGAAAAAAACAGTGGTAAAAATGCATAAGAGATAAAAATGATTTGCAAACCATAAAAATCGGTGTGTCTTGTTGTGGTGAGACAAAGCATGTTTCTAAATGCACCAACATAACCGTCGGAGATGGGTACACACACATGCACAATCCTAGGTTAGAGAGGTACTCCCCTCCACGGGGTGAATAATTCATCTTCTGGTAGGAACGAAGGCCGTATGCTCTCCTCCAACTCCTCTCATCTCTTCATTATTGATAAAACCCCAACATCTGCTCCGTGCGTGACCCAGGAGAGAGAGAAGCTGAAGCGCAAACAAGGGAAGTAGTAATATGGTCCAAAGTAAAATGCAATGACAGAGACACTTGAAGCAATGCAGCAACTATGTAAAAGTGGTGTATCAAGCTTTAAACTCTCTCTCATATATATATATATATATATATATATATATATATATATATATATATATATATATATATATATATATATATATATATATATATATATATATATATATATATATATATATATATATATATATATATATATATATATATATATATATACATACACTGTAACTTCTGCTTCTATACTGCCTTCCTACTTCCATCACTCCAACCCACTGAATAAGTTACTGAATAACTTACTGGCTGGATGGCTGACAGTCACCCAGCTCCCCTGTGGCTCCAGGCTCTGCTTTGTCTTCTGTGGGTCTACACATCATTCTAGTTCCACCACTCTCGCCTCCGCTCCGCAAAGTTAACTTTCTTTTTTTCTCCCTTCATTGCCAGATAGCCCTGTCCTGTATTTTCGTTTTGAGATAAATCTGTTTCATCCCTCTGGCTCATTCTCCTTTTACTTGCCTTTTTTTTTTCTGCTAGTTTTTTTCCTGTCTGACTTCATCACTGTGGCCCATGTACCAAAGCCCCTCATGGTAACTCTAGCAGGCATACTATTACAGCAGGCTGCATGTAATTTTGGTTTTACTGCCGAGTGACCTTAGTGATAGATGTGGAGTCAATGCACAAGCATAAAATGTAAACCTGAGGCTTTAGGACAGCATTTTTTTCAGACAGGTCTCAGGTCAGTGTCTGGGAAATATCTTAATATAGTACTTTGTTATGCATGGTGAGGCTGCCACTTATTAATCAGTTCTAGCAGTTAGCTTACCAAAAACATCCCTCAGACATCAATACCTGAATAATTTTGGAAGAGTGATAGAAAGTGTGTGTGTGCGTGTGTGTGTGTGTAACCTAATCTGGAGCCTGGCTGCCTCTCACTTCAGAAATAGCCATGAATTAAAACATCTGACTAAATCACAAGTTCACAGATGGAGTAAATTGCCCGGTCCTTCTACAAATGTCCGTGCAGGACGCATATGGGCGTGTTTCTCTCTTCATCCATCATTTTGTGTATGTGTGCTCATATCCGTCCATTGGTCTGTCACTTGTTAACATAATGTGATTATGCGTCCTATTTTTGCCTTACTAACAACACTTGGATGGTGGTGTTAGGGAGGAAGGTGTCAGATATGACATATCACCATGGGTGTGATCCGCTGCCTAAACTAAGAACTGAGCTGCCTGTTACAGTGAGAGGAATTCCATGACAACCCCATTCCCGGACCAAAACAGAGATGTGTTTCCAGGTTTTCCCTCGTCAACATTCTCCTTTACTTCAGCTTGGGTGGATTGGGGCTTAATTTTGGGCAACTCAGCCTGTTACTTATGGTCAACAAGTATGTCAACAAGCAGCTCATTCAAAGCTGACGGTTGAGAGACCAATCCAATTTATAGAGCACATTAAACGATTAAAATGCTCTGTCCTTCACAATACCCATTTAAGGGAGACAGCTATTGACACAGATCCGTCTTTAGCATCAAACAGTACGGCACCTTATCAATTGTGGCAAATGGAAGAGAACGTAATGCACCACAAGCAAATAATCAAGGAGGCGCATCCCAACAACGAGATGAATGGATTTCTG
This sequence comes from Lophius americanus, assembly GCA_037951165.1. NCBI lineage: Eukaryota > Metazoa > Chordata > Actinopteri > Lophiiformes > Lophiidae > Lophius > Lophius americanus. The sequence continues at coordinate 780,234 of JBBDHG010000203.1, read as the reverse complement.
TAACCTGTTGGGACACAATTACTGATGGTCGTTTGCGAAGGACAACAGACGTCTACAGGCAGATATTTAACAAGATGTTCCAAAATATGACATTCACTCTTATATTAAAAAAGGGTGCTTATATTTATACTCGTGCAAAACTATGGCTTAACAGAAGAATGGTATATATACTGTATGTGCATAACTTTAGATAGGTGCATAGCAGTGTAAGCTTTTGAAAAAAACAATGCTGCTTTTAAATTAAATACCTTTTACATAAGGACAATGGGAATCACAATGTGGTAGCAACAATTCGTCAACATTCGGATGTGAGAAAACAGAGGGAAAGGATGGGGTGAGTACATAGGATAAACAATGGAAAGCAGAAAAAAACACATTAGATCAGGACAGCTGCATTGGAGTCAGTTTCCTTCCCACAACTCTGCAGTGGGCTGTAAGGGCGGAGGTGAAAGATCTTTTGTCTTCAAGCCTCTATTGGCGGCAGGTAAGATGAAACTCTGTACTTCAACACACGCCTATCAGTTCTCCAATAAAGGAGATGGGGAAATGTGATACTATGGAGGGAGGGGAAGAAATAGTGATAGAAAAGAAAAAGAGAAAGAAGGTTTGGAACACAATTTTTACAAGATACAATTGAGTAGTAGAGCCTTAAATGGCAGGTTCATAAAAGAGGTTGAAGAGGAGGTTGAAGCCGCAATTTATAGTGAAGGGATCAACTTTGATTGCAATAATAATAATGATAATAATAATAACACATTTAATTTATAGCACACTTTACATTTGGATCAAATGTCAAAGTTGTTGATCGTACTGGACTGCCTGTATACTTGTCCTTATAAGTGCAACTTCTGTGTGATGATGTTGACATATATGTGTACAAACTGAAACGGCAACATTTACTATGGGTTTGTGTGATGTCCAAATCGCTGGATGTGTGTAAAAGGAGCCTACACGCAGAGGTGTGCACTCGGCAGGCAGCAGCACACTTGTGGCAGCAGAAATGTGAAACGTCTCCATGAGCAATGAAACGTGAATGATTTTAACGGTGGCACATTTGTATATAGTTATTTAGTAGTCATAGTTATTTGGTACTCATGACATTAACAAATTTATTCATTCATGTTAAACCAAACAGAAGAGTTATGTACATGCCCTTTGACACTGAGCTAGCTAGAGAGCTAACAACTTACAGGGACGAGTCTTCATCGTCTACAGAGCCAACATGCCTCGCTTCACATGCTCCAGAATTACTGAAGTCCACGCCAGGAATGGTCAGCTATGCAAATCTTGTAGTTTACAAAATCTTTTGGCCGTGTTGAAAGAGAAATGCTACTACACGCGATGGTTCTTCTGTCGCGATGGTGTTGCCATAGCGTTAATGTTTACTTCCTTCTTATTACGTGGCGTCGGAGGCAGTGTCCGATGACGTCACCGACTAATCACTATAAAATAAAACATCTAATGTCATAATCGATTATTGTCAATTATACCGAGCATTTGTTGCAGCCCTAATGTCAATGTGAGAGAGGATTCTCTGTTCAGAACAGAGTCAAGTCAGTTGAGCAGTTTGACCAAGAGGCATAAAAAAAAGAGGCTCAGACGGAAGTGCACTGGATGGCCAAGTGACACTGACTTGGTGGGATGGGAGATAAGGCTCTTTTTGGCTTTTGAACATTTCATTTGGTTCCTAAATACTCTGGGTCTAGGAGCCTCCTCCTCTATATATTTTTTTGTCTGGAGCTCTGCATAGCGCACTCTGGTGCCATCCCTTCCCCCCCTCCCACACACATACACGACACCACACAGACCAGGCCAACTTCTGACATTGCTCTATGATCCAGTCCTGATATGAACAGGCGAATTGTAGATGATTTTGGTAGAACACAGTGATCAGCATGACCCCTCTGAATAGTGCGACCCCATTCTGAATGGATCAGACAACACAAGTTATCCTCTGCTTCCCACATGCATGACCCTGATGCTGGTTCACCAGTTATTCTTTCTTAAAAACACTTTGGTAGGTACTAACAACTAGTACTAGGGATCGGCATGTCCGACAACCCGGATAACTATTATTATTATTTGGTATTCACTTTCACTGCTACGTGGATGACATCCATCTGTATTCCAAACCAAACAACCCTTCCATCATCCTCACTCTATTTATGTCTCCTGGAATTGAAAACCTGGTTATTTCATAACTCAACAGCTATAAAACTGAGGTTTTCCTCGATGGTGCCAAAACCACTCTGGCCAAATCTGACAACGTTTAACTGACTATTGCCAACTGGACTGTTGCTGCCTCCCCCCCAAGTCAAGAACCTTGTTGTCATCCTGGATAGCGCATTATCATTTGAAGCACACATCAATATCACTGGGTTTGCATATATCCACAGACGCAATATCAACGGTCTCCGGACGTCAATCACACCCAATACCACCGCCATGGTCACCTCCCGTATAGATTATTGCAATTCGCTCCTCACTGGTCTTCCTCTCTGGTCTTCAAACTAGGGTTTAAGCTCCTCCTTAAACCCTAGTTGGTCCAGAACTACCCTGTCCGCATCATTACCAGACCCCCTTTCATAGAACACATCACCAACTCCTCCAGCAGCTTCACTGGTTACCTGTTAAAGCTACACTGACTATAAGATTCTCCTTCTCACATTCAAGTCTCTCCATAACCTCGCATCTCCATCCCTATATACCTTCCCGTACTCTACCCTCTTCCTCCTCCTTGCTCCTCACTACACCTCCTGCCCGTTTATCATCTATAAAGTCCAGAGCTTTTAGCCGTGCAGCCCCTTGTCTATGGAATTCTCTCCCACAAACCATCCAGGAAATTGGCTCTCTCCCCACATTCAAATACATTCTGTGTGATCGGGATATACCACACACTGACAGGTGCCATTGTACAGAAATAATCATCGCTACTCACTTCACCTGACAGTGGCTATAATGTTCTGGCTGATCAGTGAATATTAGTGAAGCATGCCATGTAAGGTAACAAAACGAAATATTAGGATCAACACAGCACAACACTGAACACAAGTGGAATCATGACAACCTAAATACTACATTATTAAGAAAATAGTAATGGATTTATAAGTATAATCCTCCTAAAGAAAATGTAAGATGAACATTAAATGAGTAAGTCACATCCAGGAGAGATAACAGTACTAACACAATATCTTAATGACAACAGCAAAAATACTGAGCCAGTTTGTTTATAGCTTAATTTGAAGCGTAGCAGTCAACAGCAATTACTGAAAAAGGAGACGATCTTGGGAAGATTTCTAAAAAGCCACTGAGCAAAAATTAGTATGATGAGCGACTGTTGAGAAATAAAGTACATTGTTGTTTCCTGGTCATGTCATCACAGTCTGACAACCAGGGAATGAAGGTGACTGAATGAATGACTCGACAATCCACTATTTATCTTAAGATTCACTCACCCTACATTCAAGTTGCTGAACATTTAACTGAACTTATTTGTGATACATTAAATAACCACATACATCATTATGTTGTGTTGGTTTAACCTGAACTTGTCTGGGGGTTTTTTTTTAGCTTTGGATAGCGCTTAAACAATTAGTTGTTTAATTGTCAATTCTCATCCCAAAAAGATGATTGAGATAAATTTTGATTAATTGACGAACCGTAAGAACTGGAGGAAAAGGACTGTAATCAGTAACTTACTTATCATATAATTAGACTAGGAAAAACAACTTGCAACCAATAAACAGCAGTGAGGCAACGATTCCCCAAAATAACAGCATGAACCCTGGTTTTTTTAGGTCCTCAGCAATCATAATAATGCTTCACTGCCCCAACTTTGAAGATTGAAGTCCCCCCCAAGAGATCATAAGGAGGCACACACAGACCCACACCCCAAACAACACAGAAGCTGCTTGAGCCGTCCCGTCAAGTCGTCATTACGTACACTAGCTTGGAGCCTTTATTTATGATCTACAACCTTAAGATAAAGTGAGAGAAGGTATGAAATGTGAGGGATAGTTATGAGCAGAGAGATGGTCCTGCTATGCTCCAGTGGCCAGATTCAAGGACAGACAGGCCCTTCAATATCACAGACCAAAGACTCTGTAATTAAACAGCGCTCCATCATGCAGCAAAGAATTTCTTTTTTTTGTGTCATTATTAACACGGCATGGATATCAAGTACTGTGCTTTGCCACTGAGAACTAACGCAAAAGGGGTTTTAAGAGTGGATTTGTGCAAATCTTATTAGATTAACAATTTTTCCATCTTATTACCTATATGTAATCACTATGTTCTCAGCTAGACACCCACACCCTGTTTTGTAGTCAGCATAACATTGAGTTCTAAAGAGAAATTTGATTAACAGAGTGAAACTATCTAAGCAAAAGTAAACATTATTCTTTGTATGCAGTAGTTAAATATTTACAGCTGTGCTCTTTCTACTGAAATGCTTTGGTTGGGAGCTCTGGAGCTCATATTTGTACGTCTGTCTGCCAGTGTATGATACTGTGTCTTTGAAGCCACCTGCAGTGTCTCGAAAAGGCAAGGAAAAATCTGAAACTGTGTACATCTTTGTGTCTTGGTCTTTGAGTCTGGTGTGTGTTTGTTGCTCCTTCACAGCCAAATTGAGGCACAGGCACACAGCTTTTTAGAGGGGAAGAAAAAAAAACTGAAGCAGATCAAACACAAGCCAACTAATCACAGACGGTGGCTAATTAGTACCGTCCTCAAAGGGGGAACAAGGAATGAGTGATAATTCCCCCTCATGAATTTCCCAATGACTCTGTGCTGTATGCCACCATGAATAATCACCGGTTACAATGAGGAGAGATGGTAGAGGGCAAAGTGCAGATCGAGCCATTATTGATCTGGCCTTGTTGTAATCTTATCATCCCAGAGTACAGGGTCAAAATAGCATTGAATATCTCTTATCTTGTTTCATTCATATGCAACAACACGCAAACACAATTGCCATCGAAACCTGATACACAACCAAGTTTTTATTGCAATAGCGATAAGAACGTACTTGGTTGTTGCATGTTACATTTCCTTTTCTTTTTTTGATATCTGGAACAATTCAATCGTGTGTGCAGTGATTCCAACTTACGGAGCAGAACAGCTTGATATTCCTGATTAGCAGGCAGATCTGCCATGCTGATCCCAGATTTCCACAAGATCAGACGCCGGGCTGCGAGTGTGGCTGAGGTAGCAGCAATCAATAACAGATTTGACAAGCAGACGCATGTTTATGCAAACAAGTGCCCTGCCACATTTCCAAATATACACCTATCCAGATGTAATTTCTCATGGCTGAAGTCATCAAAGTGAAGTACTCCCCGACCCTCCTCAACCAGCTCCTCTCCCAGCTCTCATTTCAGACAAGAGGGCACCTGTCAGCAGATGCTCAGTTCACCAGCCAGCCAATCCTCAAAGAGACTGAGATTGATGGAGAACACATCAATGTAGACAGGGCCAATAAAGGTTCTAATGAGTAAGAAGAAACACAGACGACTGATCTCTGAGTCACCATGTCCTATGTTTGCTCACTTCAGCTTATAATCAAATTAAAAATATGTACAATATCTACCTTTGGACCTGCACCATTATAATCATATTTGAATTTCATTTAAAAAAAAAAAAAAGTTTAGCAAAACAGAAATAAAAAAAAAAACAGAAGTGAGAACAGCACCTAAAAGGAATCTTGCGAACTTACAGCTTAGCAACAGCCTTGCAGGACACAAAAAGCCATGTAAATGAGAACATAAGAGAAGAGCGAGTGATGCTGTAGAACAGAGCAACAGCTGCTGTGCATCACATCTGCTCCAAGTGGAGTCATCAGCAAACAGACAGACTGGAACCTATCCACTGAGGCAAGCCCCGGGAGAGCGAAAGATGGACAGAGGAAAAGTGAAACGGGATGTGAGGGAGGGTGAGGCCAGAGAAGAGGATGAGATAAGAAGGATACAATTAAAGAAATGGTGGGAAAAGGATGAATGGGCATAAAATCAGAAAAGGTGCTGAAATCCGTTACTCATTCCTCACAAATGCTGGGTGATGAAAGTGGGGTGGGACAGGTTGATAGATATGTTTCAGGAAACAAGAACCACGAAACACTAATTATCCATTTATTTCTCCCTCCTCGAACACCTCCTTTCCCTGGCATACTTCCTTCATCTCTCTTACCCCCTTTCTCCTCAGTGAGACTGACAGAACAAGAGAAGCCTGTAAGAGTAAAGATGAAAGGCCTGCAAGGGAGGTGTGTGTGTGTGTGTGTGTGTGTGTGTGTGTGTGTGTGTAAAATGAATGACCCCTCTTGTGCCTCACCCACCATTGGAGCTGTCTTACCTGAGCACAGTAATAAAAAATGCATACAACACTATAGGGGCAGAGAGGTCACTGCAGCATCCATGTCTGGTGTATGCATGTGCTTCATCTTACTCACACCATCCTCCCACAGTTGAAAATGAGTCGTGCTTACAAGGAAGTGTCAGCATGGAAATAAACTTTAGTCTAAATTCATGTTGGGTAGTCAAGAACACCTTCAGCCTGTGGAGAAGCCCTCTAAAGAGAGAAGTATGCATAGTTCATTCATGATAGCAACCACTGAAAATGTGGGCAACCGCATAGCAACGTATGCAATGTCACAAGCAAGAAGAGCAGAGAAGTTTATGCTAGTGTCTCTCTGAGGTCAAACAGTGAGCGCCAACATGAGTTCGGCATTGGACAAAGCTCAGTTTGTGTTCAGGTCTTGGTGGAATCAACACAGCTATTGCTGCACAGTTTTCCCGGCTCGCCTTCTCCTTTCCTTTAGACTCCCCCTCCACAGTTATAGCCCCCGGCTGCTTAAAAGAACAATCTACCAACACAGCATGCCCTTCCAAAATGTTTGCTCACTACATAGGCGGAATACAAAGGCCATTCTTTTCCTAACTCTGAAGTCTAACATTCAAACAAACCCTGCACCAAAATGCAGTTGCCGACCACACCTGTTCGGGATCAATCAGGATACTACCTCTGTATCTCCCTTTCCTTCTCTTTCTCCATTACTTCCTCTGTTCAACCCTCTCGCACTCAACCTTCCGTCTGGTTTAAACCTTTAACCGATCATGAAGATGATGAAAAAAAAAAAAAAACACCAGTACAATAGTCTGGCAACCCACCTTGTCCGCGGCATGGAGATTCTATCTACCCCCCACACTAGCTGGGTTTACATGGACACTTCACTCCTTTCAGAAGGAAATAATTTTGAAAGAATATTCCTGTTTATCTGTTTACGTGAGCAATGATTTCATCGGAAATGGTGTTAACATGCAACAACGCATCATTTGGAACAGCTGTCGAGAGCTGTGTGACGAACGCAAAAGCATCAAATAAATTATTAGTTTAATAAGCTGGGTGTCTATCGTGTGATCAGGTCCGATTTTTCTGTTACTGCTTTTAAACAGCTTGATAATAACTTGTGTTTTCCTTCTATACCAAAGACACCAGGGAGAGAGGAAAATGCGTTGTCAGTGCCTCTGTGTTTTTACACTGACTAACATAATATCATCCGACATAACTTGAGAACCAGAAAGTCCAAAGACACAAACTCCAAAATCACAAAAAAAAGCCACAAAAGTAGGAACTCTTCATCAAGAACTCCATCCTGAAATCCCAGATGCACATCATGGACAGATCCCCACCATGGATCCTATTAATTACTTAATTCAAGCTCAATAAAAAGTGAAGTTGTCGGGTCTGATCCACTTTGTTATTTTGGGATTTATGAGACTATTTCAGCATTTTCTGTTCATAACAAGCACACCCAAATATAACTTCGTTAACAACATGTGCTCAACACAGCAGCGCTGTTTCAAAACTCTGGCTTTTCCTGGCTCCTAACTCATTAGCATATGTTTGAAAACCATCTATGAATGAGATATTCACTGTTGATGAACTACAATGCAGCTGTGTGTCATGCTTGTTCATAATGGGTTGTACTTATGATTTCTTACCTCACTTGGCACACAAAATAGATGCAAACAAATGAAATGCAAGAAAAATCTTGGGCGCCCAGAGTGATGATGTCCCCAGGGTGCTGAGTGTTATCAGGCAATTGTTCAAGAACTCCTTACAGGGCTGTGATTGCTAATATGTAATAATTTTCTATGAAAGGGAAATTTTGAATGGGTCTTCTATCTTCTAGCTCTGTGGGGTTTAGTGTCTTTGACTGCTTTCCAGCCTTCCCATCCTCCTCTCTGACAGGGGATGTGATTCCATTGGCTGCACCTGTGTCTCATTACTGCCACTGATGGTTTACTAACAGGCATCTCTCCTCTCCCGATTGTGCTCAGTCTTTTCCTCCCTTTAGCTACTGCCAACATACATTTACCTCTAAATGTGTGCCCTGTACTCGCCTTTTCTCCAAGCTTATCCCAAAGCATTCACATAATGTGCAGCTTTTTTTCTCTGATACGTTTGATAAAGATTCAGCACAGTTTGGTTATGAGCTAATGGTTTAATGCAAAACTCGGTATTCTCCCAAATGAGGTAAGAAGTCTTTCAATCAGCCATTCGTTTTAAATAACATCCCGCCACCTTTGAAAACGTATGCCTTTGTAAATATTTGGTATTAGTGTGATTCAAAATTAGTGTAATTCCCGTACTTTACTGGTTAAAACAATCAGTTTTACTACATTAACTAAAAATTATTTTCATTTCTAATTCATTTGTAGTTTCAAGGCTCTATTGTTGACTTAAAATATGTCAGATAATATGGAACATTATGAACACAAAAGCCCGAAGAAAAGTCTTAAAATTGAATGTTATGTTCTAAAAAGTCCAGAACGTATAAAACTCAGAAAAGCCGCAAATCAATACAAATGTGAAATTAAAACTCACAAATGTTTACATGTTTGCTTAAAAGCTCACCTAATGATTTAGCTCTTAGTACTTCTGACATAATGACACTTACTTATTTGCACATTATTATGCACCTTAGTGCATGACTGCTATTACCTTCCCAAAAAACAATAGAGTGAACAAATGTGTCAGGTGTTGATGAATAATAAACCACAGCAAAATTTAATTTTTATTGTCTCAAATGTAATTATCATGAAAACAGTGTTTTATTAAATTGATGAAAAAAATTCACTGCTCAGCATCAATCAAAGTTGGCAACAGCTTTTCCAGACGTCAACACAATATGCAGCATTGGTTTCTTTTGTTCCAATGAAAACATTGTGGAGGGCAGTGGCAGTGTTCCAAAGATTTTTCTTCCAAGAGAACTATGTCTGAAGTGTGGTCATATTTAGTTTTTCATATTTTAAGCATGCTGAATTTAACTGATTAGCTATGATCACCCCGTCTGCAGGACATGCAAGAAGAAAACCAATGCAATCTTCGTGACCACCACCATCTAGTTAATGGTGAAAATAAGGTCTGATACCCATTTGATGCAAGATGTGAAAAATAGCTAAAAAGCCTGGATTGTGTAACTTGTTTTAATTGTTGGTAACATGTCAACAATGTAAGGTGACACTCTTCGTGTCACCTAATCTGGCAGTCCACATTGACTCCACATACAGTGAGTGCGCCACTGTAGACAATTATACAAGAATCTGTGTTTATGTCAACTGTTGTGCTCGTTGAAACATCATCTGCTTGGTTTAGCATTCATCTGTATTCATGTAAATGCTAAATGGGGTCACTACATTACCTAATTCATGTAAAAGTTTAAAAATTGCATAACTCATAATTAGAACTATTATAAGCAATAAAATGTGTAATTAGTTGGAAAGTTTCACATGAATATCTATTCAGGTTTTATACTTTCAAATAAATCCTCTCGAATATTGAGTTATAGAGTTAATTGATTATCAGATTGGCCTGACAATGATATCATAGCATAGATTTAATTCTTTGAGGCAATTAACTGTTGTATCGGTATTAAGTTACGTGGCAACAACTTCAAGTGCATACATTATTCTTGAAAAATTAATACAATCAAGATGGAGATTATAAAAGCTTTAAAAACCTACTAGTCGGGGTGGGGGGGGGCGTCATTAGAGTCGATGGCTTCATAGATAGCCTGTACCAGAATCTGATTGCTTCCCACGATGAGTGGAGTAGAGTGAGTGGCTATAAACATTAGAAGATCATTGACAAGCACTCTCCTACGCCTTGCATATTAATTCTTCTAATGCAGCCGAGCTCAGCGTGTCACAAGTTGACACTGCATAATTATGTAATCGACAAGGGTCAAGCTTTTTAAAGGACAAATGAGCAGCACCGTAAAGTGTGTCTGCTAATGAATAGGATCTATGTTGTATAATTTCAATATACGTCCAAGGAATGGTTTACTTTAAACTCATTAAGGCCTTTAAGTATACGTTAATAATAATGTTAGATCTATGGGTGCCTTGAGGACACAAGCACCAAGAAGAACGAGCACTAAGAGGTAAATCTTAATATAGCCACAAGGTCATTGTGCAATAGCGAACAAGCCAATTCTTTAAGTAGTATCCGGACTTACAGGAGCGTCGATCAAACCCCCAGACCCCCTCAACGATGGCCTCTTGCATCTATCAATCCATCATGAGAGTTCTACCTCCATCTCTCTATGTAAATAAACAGCAAGAAGAAGGAAGGAGCAGGAAACACTGTGGGGGAAGGAAATTAAAGTAGGACAATTAAACCTGAGACAAAGACTAGTTCAAGTTCAAAGAGGAAAAGGCAGAGGGCAAGAGAGGCAGGTGCAAACTTACAATGGACGGAGGTGATGACAGGATAGACAGGGTAAAGAGAGTCATCTGGAAGAAATGAGGGGAAAGAAATTAAAAGAGTAAAGGAACAGAGTGGCACAGTGATGATGAGCCAAATGAGGGGACAGACGAGACGGAGTCATTTCAAAAAATGCTGAGAAAGACGGAGGAAAACATTCATGGAGGACATCAATAATCTATGACGGTTTAAGCAATTCTGTGTCAAGAGTAAAGCAAAACGTAAAGAGTGAGACGGTGGAAGAGAGGAAAGCATAAGAAAAGAGAGAGATACACAAAGCTGAAGTACATAGCTGGACTATGGCCTGAGGGACTTTTATTTTAAACGAGAACAATTGAGAACTCTTGTGTGTGTATTGTTAGTTTACACAAGCAGGGGAACCACATCCTCATCGTCCCCTCACAAAAGCCACTTCCCAAATCTTCCTGAGGCTGTGTCTATTTAAAATGTGTACGTAAAGGAGAGCTTTAATGCTCTAATCACAGCTGGCATCACAGAATATTCCAACTCTCTGAATCCCAGCATGCAGCATTTTTCTGTCACCATGCGTTCACCCGGCATGACTGTGCTGTGCCAGAGAGAAATTCATGAATCACTGGTGCACGAATCAGCCACAAGCGTATTTCAAGAAGAGGAGGGTGGGAAGAGAGGAAAAGGACGGAAGTAAGCGGTTGAAGTGTCCTCTAAAAGGTTTTTAAAGGAGGGTTCAGGAGATGGCTTTCAGCAACCTGAGGGAGTACGCACACCCAGAAGGCCTCAGTGACAAGTGCTATTCTGCAAAGAAGATTCTGTGTCTCCTTCCCTCGTCCTCCCTTCCTCCTAGCTCTTCCGTAAGTGGCCAATACAGAAAAACACATTTTTCTTTAATTTTTTTTTTTGTAGCTATCAGCAAAGAAAGGAGCAAGTGTGTTACATGCATAACTTGAAAATGCATACTTGCATATAGGAACCAGTTTTACTTTCTACACAGAATTCTCAAACTAGCTGATAAAGAAACCCAATTAAAAACAAAAATTTTAATTGCACTGGTCATGTTTAAATGCACACAGTATCCCTGTCATGAGGCTTATTCCATTGTTGGATCATATAAGGGATATGGCAATTACATGGCACACAGAAAAATGTGGTTATTCAAATCCCTGTAAACATGATAAATACTGATATCCCCTTTGCTGATTACTTGCTGTGATGGACTTAATAATAATAATAGATTTCAGTTACAACGACTGGAAAGAAAATTTCTGTATGAGTATGACGCTCTTTTACCAGGTGTATGACATATTTTTAACTGTTGATGAAACAAACAACAAACAGAACAAACTTCGGATCTGTTATCCATCAGAGATTATATTACACAAATTTTTTATACTGTGGCAGTCCGGCACAGTTGAATGTTTTTTTTTCTTCTGAAAAATAAACCAGTTCAACACAGTTAACCCACGTTGCTTCATTTTTTGATGGTTCAAATGTATACCCTACTCCAGTCTTTATTTCAACCATTGTGCGCTGTGTTAAAATGTGTTTATCATTTCACTATTCCTATCAATTATACCAATTTGTTGGTGATGAGATTGTTTACTAGAGTAAAAAGTGCACCAGACTGATGCATCAAACTTTAAAAAGTGCAAAACTTTCTTCCAGGGAGGAACGCCTCTGGACCCCCCAAGAGCACCTGATACCAAGATGTGAAAAATAGCTAAATAGCCTGGATTGTGTAACTTGTTTTACTTGTTAGTAACATATCAATAATGTAAGGTGACACTAAGAGTGTCTGAGAAAGGATAACTCAAACACCCAATAACTGGGATCCAATCACTCAACAAAAAATAACTCCATCCATCAGCCTCTTATTACAGAGCAACTTTCCATCTATGGCCACCTCTCAAACCAAGTCTGTCCATTTATACAGGTGTGGTGGTGCAGTGGGGGAAAGAAGGACAATAGATGGCTTTTTCTATGTTCTACCAAGGTTCAACTAGATTAGGGGTTAGAGTCTGAGGGGAGGATGAAAAAAGGAGGAGGGTCTCCAAACTGGAGCTGAGCACAATGGCGTCTCTGTTTTCAAATCCAAAGTGCATCATTCTGTGTAGTGGCAGACAGCTGACTGCCTGGACCAAACCAACATGTTTATATAATATATATCTTCACATATATATTTCAAATGCTATAATGAAATCTTGGAATTGCTTGTTTTGCAGATTAAACCATTGAAAACCGTATTTAAGGACCTTATATGTATGTTGTTTCAAGAAACAGATTATTTTTCTGTTTTTTATATGCCTCATAGATAACAACAGATTATATGATGGTAATGTAATACAGATCTTTTCATTTGTCAAGTGTATAGATTCTTATGAAATTACATTTACATCACAAAGGATGTTTTCTGCTAAAGTAATGAATTGGACTTTACTTGGTATTAACTCATGTACTGGGAATGAACTCCTCAAAATGTAACCCTCTTTCCACTTGAGTGCGATATTCCCGTTAAACGAGTCATTATTGGTCGAGGAACGGGAAGCATTAAGGGGGGTGACAGCATCTCGCAGCAGGGTAGTGGACATTGTCAGCCTGATCCCGGCAATGCATGACAAGTTAGCTCTGCTGAAATGAAACAAAATCTTGCATCTGTTTCCATTTAACTGCTTTCTGTCCGCTGCGTAGTTCACCCTTTAAATTTGCTGTCAATTCAACTCTCCTCTCAATACAGTCGATTCAAAAATCAAATCAGCTTGGTCCAACACGCATGCGAGTGAACCTTTTATTCTCTCCACGTGTTAATGGTTACATTTTAGAGGGTGCTGGCGATGATTCTTTCACAGCTTTGGTGAGGGAGAAGGGTGAGGAGAAGTGAAACACCGGGAAAGGGTCACAGCAACTTAACCTTCAAAAACAAATCCCACCAGTGGGGCTTGGAAGGAGGTGTTAGTTGCCAATAGCAGAGAAAGAGGGTACGAAGGAGAGGTGTGTGAGAGACAGGGTGAGGGATAGATTTACAGAATTTACTATAAACAGGAAACCATGTTCAGGAAGGAAGTCCAGATGCATGTAATGTTAATAACTATAGGGTGGTTGCTAACTACGTATGTTAGAAATAAAAGAATAATCAAGTGAAAATAATAAAGGAAGTAGCACAGACTTTAAGAGAAACCCTAGGGCTAATAAAGGTGGAAAACAACCAGAGAATTGGACAGTTGGCCTGCATGAAAGCTACAGAGTAAACCAAGAGAAACCAGGAAGGAGATTAAGGGGAAACAGAGTAAGAGGATGGAGAAAAGTACCACACATTCCAATTACAGAAGCAGAAATGAGGGATTGTTTACTAGGAACAGAGAGAAGGAGAACAAAGAACAGGATGAGAAGAGGAAAATAGATACCGTACAGTAGTTTACTGAGCAAATTGATCAATTATGAGGACCAAATTACAGAAAAAGGGAAGTGTAACCATTAGGATACGGTAAACAGAAAAAAATCAGGAGAGCAGACAAAATGGCATTAAGATTGAGGCACAAAGTGACATGGGGAGACTGGAAACTAGGATAAAGTGGCCAGTTTGAGACCAAGCTGAGATGAAGTACACAAATTGTTTCAATGAAGGAGGACCTGCTCACCCGAAGGAGCCATACTAAACAATCCCAGGCACACCTTGTTGACAAAACACAGGCATGATATGTAAAACAAACCTGCTGCCTCCATCTGACCTTAAATGTGCCGTTTGCTTCAGGGAGCATTTAAATGTTCTTGCCATTTCAAAGCAACAACCGTGCTGCTCGTTTGTTAGCACAACATGGGAGCCCGTTTTAAAACCAACAAGTTAAACAACGGTTAGAAGTGCTATCAGTGGCGAGATAGTTGTAGGGTCAGGACTTCAAGTTTGGATCGTGAAACATAAATTAACGATCCATTTTTCATTCACATTTACGAGATTATATCTATGCAATAGTATAACACTACTGTCTGTGTTTAAAAGCTTGCTCGGATCAGGAGGGATAGCCGAATGGAATTTTTTTGGGATGTTTGACTTTTTATCCTGCATCCAGAGCCCATACATGACACTGTCGCACTGACTTCAATTTCCTCCTATAGCCAGACTGTCCGCTTCCTCTGATAAGTCGGAAATTGACATGACCTTGTCAAAGTCAGATGTGATGAAGATGCAGTATGTCTGTGTGTTTGGGTATTTATAGCAGGGCAGAAAGGTTACCAAAAAAACATCTGTTTTATTGGTTATCACACAGTGACAAGCCACAAAAATGTGTGGAAAGAGAGCAAAACCAGTTTGACATTTCATGGGCATGCAGGACGCGGAGGGATTAGTGGAGGAGGAGGGGAAAAAGATGTTTCATGGTGCTTCATGCCCGCAGAGCACGCTCTAAATGTTTTCAATATCACATAAGGGCACTGCATTATCCACCATTCAATATTGGATCAATAACACAAACCACCTTCCAACCCGCAAACTACATTTAGAGACATTAAGGGGACTGCTAATGAGCTGCCATGTGCATGTGTATATGTGGGGACACGCGGAGGACAGTCAAGGGCCTCAGTGAGTTGCAAAGAGATCTGCTGAGTGCACTATAAGGAGGATTTCAGGAATTAAAATATTACAAAGGAGAAAAGAGGAGAAAGACACCAAGGAAAAGGTTCAGGTCAGCTAACAATAATTTAAAAAAAACAGGCAGCGCATGCATTTTCTATTGACAATGGAAGGCTGTTAAATGTGTTCCTCGAGCTTTAAAATAAGGGGAGGAAGGTGCGACCAAATTACAATGAACTTATAATTCTCGGCCTCCCTGGTTTACTCCCTCTCAGTATCTGTAAATCCTCCTTTGCCAAGGCGTTGTGATGTGGAATTTGAAAATTTCACCACCCTAAACCTCCATTTACCACCCTGATCCTCAGCGACATTAACACAGCAGGGTCAGAGAGACACCCATCTCCCAAATCTAGTTAATTAAGGGGATTTAATTTTAAGGAGTTTGGCCGACTTTCAATGGATCATCAATTGGAATCACCTTTCATTCTCCACATTGGCCATGCTGCAGTACGTTGACCCCTAGCTTTCCAGAGTCCATGTGTCATTTGTCAGACATGGGGAAATTTAGAATTGGAGAAAGCTAACTTAACTAATGGGATGGAAATATTTATGACTCAAAAAAAAAAAGTCACATGCCTGACAGCATTTTTTTACAGAAGATACACTGCTGGCATGAAAAAAATGTGGAGGTTTAAAACTCTCCATTATGTGGAAACGCGAGGGTGGTTGAAATAGTTACTTCATTTCGCTCTCCACTTTGACCTCACCACAGGCCGCCAAACATACAGTTTGAACATGTAGGCGGAGAGCGAAAGGAGGGACTTCTGCGAAAAGATTGAGCTGTTAAAGAGGTGTTGCAGATTGAGCTGTTAAAGAGATGTAGTTAGAGGAAACGAATTCTCAAAGAGAGTCAGTTAAATGAGCAGGGAGTTATATAAAAAGGTTGTACTCAAATCTGATGTATGTGGAAGATAACAGGGTTACAGAGAGGAAGAACTTTCTGCAGGAGACAGCCATGATAGCTCACGCTTGGCATTTGTGTAGAGTGCATGCGCATAACTGGCACTGAATCGGCCTCAGTGAGACTGCTCGGCTGATTCAGTGCCGATCACATCAAACTAGGCCTTGCAGCACTGATCAATCATACATCTGTAGTTTGGACTGAAGATAAATCCTCCCCATACAACCAATGCCAAACCAAACCACCTGTGCCTCTAAAAGTCTGTTTAACAGTTAGGGCTGAAACAATTCCTCAACTCGAGTAGCTTGATTACTAAAAAGCTACAATGGAAATAACTTGCCTTTAGGCTTTGTTTAAATCTGCACTACATCACACGGTTTTGTGAAGCACTGCACCATCGTCTAACCATCACGTCACGAAAACAGCCCCACACACCTCAAACAATCAATGGCTGTCTGACAAATACGGAAACGGATATTCACAATGGCACAACACTTAACGAGAAAGTGGCCTAGACTGTCCCGTATTTACCACCGGTATCCTGCAAGCCAACTGCATCATGCTACAGTCCGTGCTTCTCTAGCTTCTCGTTATAAACTGGCTCAACTTTCTACAAGTCACCTCCTCTCCTCTCACCTCAACCTGTGGTCGCCCCCTGGACCGGCATTTACCAAGAGTTAACCTACCCTGTGAAGGGAGGTTAACACAAGGGAATACCCATATTTGAGTGCGAACAGAGGCTCACTCTGGCTCATATTTGGGGAAGTTAGAAGTCAGATAAATCCTGAAAGAGTAAGATAGTGACTATGGGGGTTGGTTTGAGCAGGCAATATTTCTTATTCAATTACTCGATTAAAAATCCCTAGAATAATCGGAAAAATACTCGATATTACATTAAAGGATTACTGCACATTAACTTCACTTTAGTGAGCAACTCACCACCAAATGATGGCCACCTTAGCAAAATGGAGGGGTTTGTGTTTTCCATGCAGGATCTCTCAATACAAACTGTACTCAGGGGGAGGGGCAAGAATAAAAGTAATTTGATGATTTGAAGGAATCAGCTACAAAGAAGTGGTTGCACCTCGCCCTTGTTGGGTTGGCCAAGGTCCCCCTCTGGACTCATCAGAAAGCATCCAATGGCCCAGTGCTTTAGCCACAAACCGAATAAATTTCTTGGAGCTGACGATCTGTGGGCCTAACTTATGTCAGGTTATGTTAATGGTCACCTCAGTATAACTTCACATAGTGACTCTCCAGAAGTCTGAGTTTTCACTGAGTGGATGCTGTGTTTTTTTCATTGGAAACGAGCACAGTTTGCAAAACTGCAAACTAATACAAACACTGAAACCGAATTGGACGACTCGCATGTTTGCTGCAATGCCTGGGTTTGGCCTGAATCACGTCTAATGTATACATGCACTGTCCTTCTGCACTGTAATGGTTCCTCCCTAGTATTGGAATGTCATCCGACTAAGAGCACAGCCTTAGGTTACCAACATTCATGAACAAGCTATAAGTATGTGCACGTGGAAGTGCATGCTTATTTGTGTGGTCCAATTCTGCAGCCTAAAGTGCAGATACTCTGACGTGTGCTCATGGACCTCACTCTATTCAGGTCCATCCATCCTGTCTAATAATATTTGCAATGCTGACAATAAACCTTATGGATCCCTTGTGTTTCTGGTCACTGGTAATGAAAAGCCTACGCAGCAAAATAATTCCACTGGATCTAGGTTATCGAAACATCTGTATAACTAAGACCATGTAAAATGTTAAGGATGAACATCATTTCGCTCAGTGTAGTGTTTAACAAATGAGATGTACCTCCTGCTAAACTGTTTATTATACGTATTAAAATAATTCTCATCATTGCTACTTCAGTCTAAACTTCCATTAACTAGTACCACTAAACTGAAACTCCCAATAATGAAAGACCAGGTAATAGTAGAAAAAGTTCCAAATCATTAGACTCATTTTGTGAAATGTATTTCACTTGCGTCCATCTATTACAACGTAGTAATTAAAAATTAATAGGAGCACATTTGCCGCACATTTTATGAGCATGCACACACTTGACATTATTCTCACATGAAGTAGTAAATTCACACACACGTTCATGTCTCAATCAATGCTTAACGGTGACTCTAATGGTGTTGAGTTATCAATGCGTCATTTCAACAGAGGGGTCTCTTATCAAGTGTGTGTGTATGTACTAGCACATGCCATCGCCAGAGTGATACTATCTTACACTAGTATAGACGTGCACACATGACCTTTTCAAAGTCTCTCTGACATTTAGAGTGCCGGTACCAACGGGGACGGACAGCTAATTTGCATAATGATGAAAACCTAACTGTGACATCTATTAAGATAATACAAAAACAAAACAAAACCCCCTCGCTCCACTGAGACTAATGAGATGGTTAGTACTTACTTTTTCCTTCTTATATTAAAAGGGAGGGGAGGGAATGAGCTACAGCCATGATCTACCAACCGCAATTCTCCGAGAGGAGTGTAACACCCTTCTCTGTTTTAATGATAAATGATCCAAGCCTTGGAGTCCAGTGTTGGAAAGATATAGGTAATAGCTGGAGCAAATGCACAAGGAAATATTACTTTCTCAGAGATAATGATGGTGTGAGGGCAGGGTGAAAAAATTGGAAAGTTTCCAACACTTTCAGGAGTCATTAAAACAGAAATTGGTATGACTATGCAGTCCAAAATTATACGACCTTCAGGGACTAATGAATTTCTGATCCGACAAGAACTTCTACAGCCCCGGTGACAGACCGTGGTGAGGTCACAAGTGGTTTATTTTCCTGTCCGCATATTGTTCCTGTCTTAAAGAGCATGGCCTTCACTCCAAACAGAGGCGGGGAGACGGGAAGGGAGCCCATACGAATAAACCAATAGCTACCGGCCCTCAAACAAAGAACCTAGACAGGAAAGGATGAAACGTAGCTGAAAATAAAGACACGAGAACAAGGGCTCTGTATGTCGTCAACAGCATATAGAGGTGGGGGAGGGAGAAGAAGGAGGGCGGGAGAGAGGCAAGGTTTCAAATCGCTAGTGGGAGAGGGGAGGTGGGGCGTTGCCTGTCTTAATCAGTTGCTGCCATTTAGTTCTCAAGCCAATCTAAATACTCAAGCTGCCAAAAAACCACCTGTTTTCCCAAAACTAAGGAGGGCCCCAGGAGAACCCTTTTTTGCATCTGGACTGACCCTCTTGAATGCTTTCAGGTGCACAAAGACAAACTGTTTATTTCTGAGAAGGAAGCAGACTGCCTCCCCCCTCCACCCCGACCCAACTTGCCCACCAGTTTCTCCGGCAGCCAGCCACCCCCTGCATGGACAAAGCTTACTCAGCCATAAAAACAATGCAGTCATAGCCGCATACCCCCCACACGAACGCCCCATAATATAAGCCCGGCCTTCTTCCATTAAAAAACGTCTCCATGGTAATTGCCCAAGCGTTTTGACCCACATCCATGGTCCTCCACATCAACCTTGACATGGGAAGGGGGCTTCATTTTGTGCTATAATTTCCAAGCTTAAATTGTACCCCCACCTACATATTCTATTAAGTTTTAAACACAAAAATAACTCAACTCAAAAAGTTGTCGTTAGTTAAATCACTCTTGAATTAAGAGTGATTTAATTCAAGATAATTATTTTAATTATATATATTATATATATATATTATTTGAATTCTAGCACTTTGAGATTTGATCCAATTGTAAAGTGCATTACAAATTAAATGTATTATTATTAGTAGTATTATAACTCTTCTCATACAAAGGAAGGAGGGTGGGTGTAGGTAGTTGCTGTCACAGCTGAAAAGGAACTGGGGGAAAAGAAAAATGGAAAGCAGACAAGCGAAACATCTTCAAATATACCGCTGCAGCTCAAGCAGCATAGCGTAACCAATGAAAAAAATTAAAGGAAGCTGTGGTTTTGCTTGTTGTGGTCGGGCTTGGCATTTCATGTTCTGTATGATTAAATAGGACAAAAAGAATCCACTTTATAAATACATCCAGAGATAGTGTGCTTAGGACTCATTATTAAAGCAATGCCACAGTCAACTAAAACTCTTCATACAGAAAATGTAAACTTTGGCTTTGACACAACTAGACCAACATTTTTTCCCTAATTATAACACAAAGGAATAGCTGACCTAACAATCAGGCTGAAAGAATGCTGAACTGGTTTCACCACATGTTTATATGATAATGGATCCAATGAATGCTGGGGGTGATTTTTGACCCACTTACTGTAGAGATGTTACCTATAAAGTACCAATTGGATATGGAAAAGGACTAAATTATTCATGCATTAGGAGTGAACAGGTTGCCAATGAGGCAGAGGAGCCGTTTCTAGTAGTAGCCACCAACATACAATAGAGGGAGTGGTTCACACACAGGAAACTGAAAAGTTACAGAAAGTTCCCACATGAAATACTATTCCAAAACCTGCTATTTATTCCTCACCCCATGTAGAAATAACAGAGGAGGAGGTGTGGGAAAGGGGGGGATGAGTTGGGGACAGACGGGTTTCAGACGCTGACGTAGAGGCTGAGTGAGCACCTGAGGGAGAAACACCTTCCTCCACAGCCACACCTTAGAAAACTAAACATGGCGGTGAGTCACCGACCGAAACTCCGATTAAAATAGCCTTATAGAGCATTCCTGAACTTTAACACGAACAGAATTAGGAAAAAATATTGGTATTAGTCATTCAAATTAGCGTGTGTTAGTGTGTGTATTTGAGGACTTTTTAGGTTTAGAGCAGAAAACCACACTAGTAGCTACAACGAGCGAGGAAATCAACTGCTGGATTCTCTGCTCCTGACAGGTTGTTCGAAAACCATCTTATTTCTATAATTAGTGGACTTTTCCTAAGTGCTCATTCCTTACCTCGCTGAAGAAGTATCGACGAGACCAAGCAGAGAAGTCCCAACATTTTTGAGCATTCGTTCCAATTTGGTGGGCCAAGTCTCGCCATGGTCCTCTTCTGAAGGCAGGCGGCTGGTGTGTTCGAAACTACCGTCGGAACCAACGACACCTGAAGGTGCGGGTCAGATTCGGACACAAATGAAGACAAAAAACTTGCCTGGTTACAGGACAAGAGCAGGAGTCCGACCGAGATATCCCTCACTGATTGAAAGTGTGATTAAATCCGAGTGAATGAGTCTCGGCAGCGCACAGGTGGATATTCCCCTCAACTGGTGCTCTGGATGAGCTCGTTTGCCGCCGAGCTCTCGCGCTAAACTGACACAACTAGTTTCTCTCAGCGCGCGCCTGTCCGGCTGTGTGAGACTGACTGGGTGATGTCATCAATCGGAGAGGCGTCACGCCGAGCCCCCCCCCCCAGAAAAAGAAAAAAAATCTCAGTTACGACCAACAATCGCAGGGAGTAACTTGTTGAAAACAGGAAGGAGCATTTCTCCTGGGTTGACACAACTTTAATCCGTAAAGTACGCGGTAGGTTCGGGTGAATGCTGCAACGCATGAGTTAAATCCAAGAATATCCCTGTATAGATTGATTTTTTTTGTAAAGCACATCAGTGTTAATTCACAACCAATATCATCTAAAATCCACGCTCTTAGTCCACTTATAATTACTGCGCATAGACTCCACATACAGAAAAAGCGACTATCAATCAGATATACAACATTTAGGATTAGTTCACCATTTAACAATCAGGGCAGATAATTCGGATGTGGTTGAGGTACGTGAAAACAGATGGTCCTCACGCCCTCTGCTGTCTGTGTTTGCAAACACACCAGAGATCCTGTGTAAACTGGATGCCAAAAAAACAAAAAATTCATTATTGAAAGGCAAAATACAAATCCAGTGGCGGTTAGCAGAATCAAATTAAGGAGAAACATCTCCTCGCATACTCAAGTAGATTCCTTGCATGCACAAAATAACTTCCAATTCATTTTTGCCCTATGTTCTCTGGATCAGGGTGCACACTAGCATAGCGAAAGCATTATCTGGTTTGGGTCTAATCCCTATACCCAAGTGTTTTACAGCCAATGTAATTACATCTACATAAGTCCCCCAGTTTAAATAGTGCTGCTCGCTTCCTCCTCTTCTCTTCCACTGCTATGTCGCCCCCCTCTTATGTTCAGATTATGAGGTGCAAATTGTGACTAAGCTGATATTAATCAAAAGTCAAACAGTGTTTTGCCCACCAGAAAATAACAACTAAGCCGTTGAAATATATTCTCTATTCTATGTGTTCACACAGACTAGATGTTTTTTTCCCCGACCCTTCCTACAGTTTAATGCAGTCTGCAATAATCTGCAGTGCAAAGACACCTGTGGGTTTTAAATGTCAGCCGTACTCTGTCTTGCCATTAGACGCTAAAGCTGAATTTTAGAGCGAGGACACAGCCAGGAAAGGTGTGCAGGGACCACCTGTATGGCCTCTGCTACAACTAAATCTTATGCATCCATGGAGTGGAATAAGAACTTTAAAGACAAAAAAGTCACCAAATGGAGGATTTAATTCCTTTCTTCCCCAGTCTCATCCATTTTTCATACCCAGACCCAGTCGGCCTTCACACCTTCCACTTTCCAGCCACCACTCACTGTCCTTATATTCTCGGCATCTAACACTCTTACACCTTCCCTTCATTTATACCTCACTTTTCTGTCTTTACTTCTCCTCAGTCCTCTCCCTCCCTCTCCCCTCTGCTGTGCCATTTGATTTCCTTTGTCCATTCATCCTTCACTCCTTACTGCTATTCATCCATTCGTCCTCCTTCCTCATGCTCTCCGGGGTTTGTGGCGGAGATAATGAAGCACATAGTTAGCAGATATTAGCTCATTGGCAGTGGATTCATTAGACAGAGACTAGGCTTATGGTGATTATTTACCCATAGAGGAGGGGCTCTAGCATCAGCACCACAGTTTCAGCAATAGGCTTCTTTGAAATCACACTAATGTCTATTTTCCTCTGCAACAGTCTCACACTTCTCCTCTCACAGGGTTTTCTCATTCTGTCTGAGCACCTCTTCCTCCACATTTCACACTCTTGCTGCTCTCCCAGTTTTTTTTTCTCCTTCCCTGTCATTAGACACCCACAATACATTTGGCTTTTTCTCTCCCTCCTTTTTTTGTGCTTTATCTCTCTCCTCCGCCCCCATTTACCCAATGGTAATTATGGAGAAATCTGTAATAGTGCTCAGAGGAGCCGATAATACCTTTAGCTTAATTAAAGACATTTAATGGATGTAAAGACATGTAGCCTAGGGGTTGCTATTCGCCCACACTAACCCAAACTCTTTATTTCTTGCTTTTTCATCTCCCTCAATCCCTCGCTTTCTACTATTCTTATCATTTTCTCCGTTTCACACAGACATTGTCATACACACAAGTACATTCTTATTCCCTTTTGTCTAGCTGAATGTAAGGTCAGAAGTTCTGTAACTAATTGCAAAGGATGTTCCGTTCTGCGTTGTGAAAAATAATATATGTGGTTTTATCTGTCTCAAAGACACACATGTGACAGCAGTACCAGTCTTTTCCTGCTGATTATCCCAGTCTTGGTCATGCTGCATCCTGTTGGACTGAGAGATGCACAGCAATTTGTGAACATGTCAATCAGTGACACCAGGGATATTGCAGGAAAGTGAAGAAAAGTGTATGTATTTTGTAGCGTTCTTTGAAAGGTCACAGTGTCTGAGCGACAGCTTGTGCACTGAGAGGGTTTTTTCTCTCTCTCTCTCTCGGTGTGTGATGGAGTCTGGTTTCATCATTTGTGTTCTTATTTCTTCTTTTTATGTGTATTCCTCTCATACGGCCATCAGAGGTAGGAC
This sequence comes from Lophius americanus, assembly GCA_037951165.1. NCBI lineage: Eukaryota > Metazoa > Chordata > Actinopteri > Lophiiformes > Lophiidae > Lophius > Lophius americanus. The sequence continues at coordinate 756,144 of JBBDHG010000203.1, read as the reverse complement.
ACATTTTCTTTTACTGTCTGTTAAATGGTCATGATGATAATGAAGTCTTCATTCTCCAGCTGATGTTACTTGAAGAGTGCAGACTGGAGTGAACATGTATTCTTGAAGGTCAATGACGAGTCATGCATAAAAATTCATGAAGACGTCCGTTGAAGAAGTTTAACTATGTCATATCATGTTAGGAGGAGAAACCTCTGGTTTGGCTGTGACATTGTTTTCAAGTATGTCCTAAAATAACAATCATGCGCCCATACATTTTAAACCGTGATTATTCATTGTTACAGATCTTCTTTTTCACAATGACTGTTAATAGATCCCATTGGGAATGGATTTAAGACAAATTAACATTTTTTTACCAGTAAAAATTTATTTCAAAAACCATTTTAGGTTAATAAAATACTTCCTGTATTAGTCTGTGTTAAATGAATCGAGTGCTCATCTTCCACAGTTACAATCTCTATAATGGCCTATAAAATGTCTCTCTTTGTTATTATCCACCCACTGCAGCTCTGCAGAAGAAACACTGTCAGAGAGAAGGAATTCCACATGAAAGTCTACTTTAGAAGATTCCCTTTAGTTTTGAGCAACTTCAACAGTCAAGCCTCCAAATACTTTCGACAAAACTCTTTATATAAGAAAGAAATAGGAATATGGACACTGTTGCTTGCAATGTAATTGCTCTTAGAAAAGGATCTCTCTGCAGCCATTATGTGTAGAAGAGTCAATTATAAAAAAGTCTTTAAAAAGAAACATTTCAAGGCATTCAGAGACACTCAGTTGAATAATATGTCTGTTTACTTCCTGTCCTCTACTCCTCAGACTGGGATTATGTCGTGGTGGTTAGAGAGGGCATGCCTACCACCTTACCCTGCACTGATACCCCAGGGAGGGGTGCCAGAACCCTTAACTGGATGGTGAAGTCACTCGGTGCGGATGACTGGAAACTGGTTCTCTCAGCCAGCGAAACGGGAGCGTTCTCCGGTGTTGCTTCAAAAGCATCCATGCGATTAACTGATCCTAGCTTTCAAGACACCGGGGTTTTTTCTTTGTACTTTATTCCCACAGTACATGACAGCGGCCTCTACTCATGTCTGATAAAGCAGCAAGAGAGGGAACTGAAGGAGAAGATTATCCTCTTAGCCATTCTCACAGGTAGAAAATTCCCCACTACTAACTGCTAACTGCATTTACTATACTACAAGGCGAATCAAGCACAGTTTTATTCTACCTTAATATTTAAATCCCACTACTTTTAAGAGGGTAGTATTGTATTTCCACTCAAAAAGATTCCTCCCAACCCTGATTGTTACTATATTTTACATCCAAAACACATCAGCGTATAAAAAAGATGGTGCTGGGTTGTTGTTTTTTTACATTTAAATGACAAACATTTACTTGAAATGCAAATTGAAGGAAAACTTTCATTCATGGGAAATATTTAAATTCCTCTACCTCTTAATCTTCTTGTGTCATCCCTCATCTCCAGTCACAGTGGTCCCTGATAAACCCGTCTCTCAACACAGCACCCTCCGGTTGATAGCCAGGGCTACTCCTGACGTTGCCGTCACTAAGATCACCTGGGTACGTCCTGGAGGGAAGACCATGAAAAGTGAGAAGAAGCCAAACACAGGCACAGTGGCCAAACTTCCTCAGGTCCAGACCAGTGACAGCGGGGCCTACGTCTGTATGGTTCGCCCTCGGGGAAACAGCAGCAAAGATTTTTTCGCCTTCAATGTGGATGTGACTGTTGATGGTGAGAGAGTAAAAGTTAAAGCATTTAGGAAAAGAATGGATTTCTAGTTGCCTCTGTTGAGGGTTTGAGCGGGCTTCATAGTCAGAAGCTCCGGCAACAGCATTATTTATTTAAGAATCCTGTATCGACAGTTCTTCACAGTATTTTCTTTTACAGACTAGTTTTAAAAGTCTATTAAAAATCTCCACTAAAATTCCTTCAGTGCTCCTGTGAATTTTATAGTTTCTACATTTATACATTATTCATTATTTGCTCCAATCTCAACCCCTCCCTCCATCTCGCTTCCCTTCTCTCCACAGCTAACAATGTGGCCTCCTCCACCAATATAACAAATGGTGAGTGACTTTGTAACATAAGCAGTCTGAAAGTCCTGTGTCAGCAGCTTACTAATCAGGCAGAGCAGAAAGCGAGAGCAACTGAAGAAAACTCTCAGCCTATAAAAACGTAGTCCCCATTGTTATTAGAATCTCAATTTCAGCTCTCCCTTGCTTCTAGTCTCTTTTGTGCCTTTGTCTTCACCTCGCTCTACATTCAAGCTCTTTTTTATTCCAAATTCCCTGTCCATATGTCTGCTTGCACTGTAATGTTTTCAAATATTTCTCTGCTTCATCTCCCTCTATTGTACTATTCTATCTCATCTATTTTAACGTTCTGGTTTCTCTTGTATTTCCTCTTCCCTCTTTGCCTGCAGGCACTCTTATCTCCACCGCCACTCAGGCTCACACCTCCTTCACCCTAACCTGTCCTGTGGTCCAGGGAGACTATGTCCTGCTGTCCTGGCAAGCCCCTGACGCCAAAAAGCAGACCAGTAAAATCTTGGTGTACCAGTACAACCGGTGGAGTGGTTCCCGCCTCCAGTCTAACCGAAGATTGGGACTCCGGCTCGCCGGTCCACCCTACAATGCAGAGGCTGGGAATTTCTCCTTCATTCTCACACCTGGTTTGAAAGATGGCGGCCTCTACATCTGTGACGTGTTCCTCAATGACAATGCCTTCAGCCAGAGGACCCTGGTCAGTGTGATAAAAGGTAAAGACCGGAATGAGCAGGAAAGGCAGAAGGGGAATTACGAATTGGGAACGGTTTGATTTATTTGTTTTGCAAGCAGTTCCGTTTTTTAGAATTTAGTTTTTTTTGTGAATTAACATTACTTTTTCTTGGAGCTTGTGTCAAAGTCGGGGAACAAACTGATGCATGGTAAATGGATGAACCAGCAAAATTGCTTTGTTAAGGTGCTGAACCCCCAGGAGAGTACCCAAACAGCCTTTAGGCTCATGGCATAGATTCTCCAAGTCTTCTAAACTCAGTTCCATAAACATGAGCTCAACTGATTTAATACCAGGGGACTGCGACGTATATCTGACTATATATTGTATAATACGAGTTACTGAAGTATTGCAGTCGTGAAGACATTTAGGGTAACATGCTTATTTTCTTTCTTGAAGAGCGTTGGTAGAGCATCGCTCTCATATTTGTGCTTAAGGTAGAAATAGAGCCGGCAAACAAATATCCTCACTTAACAAAGCATACATGACAGAATTAGTTGGGACTACGTGCAATTTACAGCGTAGTATGACCACGTGTTAGTTCCCGCAAATTCCATGCGGAGTAGAGGCATGATATGATTTACAAATGTAGAAAATGGCACACAGACTGTGTTTTGGAGGAAATGCATCGTGTTTTACCTCTGGTGTTCACATGATGAGGCCGGTATCGGTATGAAGAGGATATGAGGGTCAATCCAGTGACGGCAAGGTGTGCTGAGCACCTCTGAAGAAGCATACCGGCAGCCTTAAAACTAGAAATAGGTGAAAACACTTCCAGCATTCAAAAATATGTTGTGATGCTAAGCTAAGCTAATTGCCTTTCTACTTCAATAATGTCAAATCACTCATTGAATCTAAACACGTTAAACCACAGAGCTAAAATAAGGCCGACAGTTACACAATGAAGGTAGACACTTCTCATCCGTAAGTGAAGATGTATTTGCACTGTTGATGAGTCTATAACTTAGAAACTGAATTCTTACCAGCTCCCATTGCATTGTCCTGTTGTACTGTTCACCGCAATGTGTTTCACATTGTTCTCACGCAAACACCGTGGAAATTGTTCATATGGAGTTTCCTACAGCTTCTGGTTAAATGTTTCAGTGGTAAATCAATACATGTTAAAATCACGTATTCATCCATTTCATGAAGAGAAATAGCGCATAATGCCTGACAATTTTACGTGTGAGTCATTTGCAGGTTCACCCTGGCCAGAAACAAACAGGATCATTTTTAACCGACACACAAATGCCCCACAAACACACATTCACATAAGCTGTGGTGTCTTGGTGGCCTTGGAAGGTTTTAATAATCACAGCCCCAGTGGCATCTATCACAGCTGCCCAGACATGACCATTCGATCCGTCACTGTCACTGTCATTGTCACCTCGCTTCACACATCGGCATCACTCAGTCACACTCGCACATCCTCATCCACCCACACAACAATAATGTGAAGCATATATTTTTACCCCACCTCATTATAAGTATTATTATGTATGATTATTCTAGCCGCCCTCCGACTCTGGCTGTAGGTTGCCCACACTGCTCAAACTAATCAAGGCTGACATGTGTGGTTCTAGCATGTGTGTGTGTGTGTGTGTGTCTGTGTGTGTGTGTGTGTGTGAGTGTGTGTTGATTACACCTAGATGGATTCTCATTCCAGTTTGATGAGACATTAAGCATCAGTCACAGTCAACCAATGCATTAGCAGTAAATCACCATAATGAATAAATATAATTTTGACCCTTCTCTGGATTGTTCTTTGTTTTAATATCTCTTTCCTTTTGTCTCATTATTCTCAATTTGTCCTTGGCCTTTTCTATATTCCCAATACCATTTAACTCACTCTCTCACGCTGTGAATTAGTTTTTTCTCCCTTCGCCGCCCGTCTTTTTCACCTTCTCATTTTCCCTTCGCCTTCTCCTCATTTTTTCCATCCCTTTTCCTCCCATTATCATGCCCCACTCCCCTCCCCTCCCCTCCTTTCGCTTCCATCCTATCGCACCTACAGTTAAAACCATCCTGTCGTCCTCGAAGCTGGAGTTGGTGTGCCTGTACTCAGAACGGTCCCAGGTTAAAAGTGTCCAATGGATATACCAGAATAAAAGTTCTCAGCTGAAACAGTTTACCAAAGGTCCTGGCAGCCTCGTCACCGTTCTGCCCGCCGCTATCACTTCTGACACGGCTGGGAACTACACCTGTACCCTGCAGCTGAAAAATGGACGGACCGTCAGGGCCACGCAAGCTGTGACCCAAAAAGGTGGGAGGGATCTATTATGGACTGCTTACTTCTGATATTCTTGTAGCATGTTGGCAAAGGAGTCCCGCCAGACTTCCTGTCAAGTTAGCGGAGATAATGAACCATGAATATGGATGATTCTTGCACATGTGCTCAGTAAAGCATTCCAGCCAAGTCCAGGTCAGTTCTTCTGACATACGCTCCTGTCAGATACCACATGTAATGCAATCTTAATGTAGTCAAAGATGTCACAGGTCAAGATTTCTGTTTAACAAGATGTTTTTAAATGCAGATCATTTCTGGAAGAATAACTCATTCCATTTATAGACCCATTTGTCACGAAAATCCACAATCCAGGTCTGATACTCTGCTCAGCTTCTACCTCCATGAAATATGAAGCATAAAGGTTATCGTCTTTCTGATCACATTCATCCAGGTGATATGCGAATATAAGAAGACAGGACCTTAGGACATCTCTAAATAATTCAGGCTTATTGTATTGGTGGCTGTGGGGGAGCACATCCAGATGTGACAGCTGAATGGATCCCTCAGCAGAGATGGGTTCACTCCCTGTACACCAATACATCAGTCAGCCGAGAGGCGCAGAACTTATAATGATGCACGCTGATGGTGCGGCCATAAGAATAATGGACAAGGAGGAAAGAAGGTGAGGGAGTGATAAAGCCTGAGAGGGTAGAATCGGCAGCAAGATTTCACGTGACTGGAGACGTTGGATTTGAAGAAAAATATAGATGAGAGGAGTTAGAAGTTCAAATAATGTTAGACCTTGATGATTAACACTACTGTGAAAAAGTAGTTGATGTCTGTTTTTATGCATAACTTCCTGAACAAAATTCAAAACATTAAACAAAGGCAACCTGAGTAAACAAAGAAATAACGTTTTAAATGTAGAGAGCAGAATACATGTTTACCTCAATAATGGCAAGCGGAAGCAGTAAATCATCCCCACTCAGACCGCCCTTGTTTTGTTCATGATAAGTTTTGTTTGAAAATCTAACACAATTTAAGAATTAAGTAAAACAGCAGCTCTGTACGTAAGCGCCGATGTGACAGTTTGCACAAACACAGCAATTATGGAAGAATGATCACAAGTTCATAGCATGGAGCTAAGAGGTGACAGTTTGCAAAACTTATCCTGTATAGCAGTGTTGATGTTATTTGCCACCTAACGTATTTTTTACAGGTTAAATAGGCAAAGTAAGGAGAACAGTTTAATTGGAGGAAGTGTAAGTATAGGAAAAAAAGGATGTGAGATAGAAGATGATGAGAGGAAAGGTGGATAGAGAGAGACATAAAAAGAGAGGGAAGAGAGATGGTGGGGAACATTTATCCCACACTGCACTCAATTAGCATAAATCATGCGTTAAAGCTGGCACTGAGAACGGTGAGGGTCAACCTTCGGGGTCAGCACTCACCACAATATTCCATTAGTAACCCCTACAAATAATTACCAATCAATTACGACTCACAGTGCACATAATGATTGATTATTTTGAAGTCGGTTAAGAGCTGTGAAACCGGGTGAAGGTGAGGCCCGAGGGCCAAACCCTTAGCAGACAAAATTAATAGAAAGTTGATGCCTGAGCTGACTCTTCATGCCCGCTCTGATTATCTCCAGAGCTGCAGAGACACCTGGTATGAATGGTCTAGAAATGATGCTGACTTCATAAAAAGTCTGTTTCGGCAGTTCTGTGGGAACTTTCTGTTAAACATTCATCTCCTCCGTCATCCAAAGTCGTCTGACGGATCCGATTGCTTTGTGTTGGGTGAACAGTGAGCCGGCAGCGAGAGAACTCTTGTTCAGGCACGCCAAATGACAGCATTCTCCCTGGAAACAAGTATCTCCCCCTGCTTTTCTTGTCGCCCCATGGTGGTTTGTTGCAAGACTGATGTCATCATCATTATGCAAACAAATCTGACAAGTTTGATCGGAGGCGTGAGATCTTCCCACAAAATCTGACTAGAGCTGGAGTGATCAAATGGCCTGCTTGTGGAATGATAGTTATACTGGTGTTATACAGGTGTTCCCTACACCTGTCTTCTGATGCTGTCTGTTGTATGTTTTGTCAGTTTGCAGGAATCTGTGAGTCAGATCAAACACATGTAAATGGAGGTGGCGTGTCTGGGTCGTGTTCAACAATTTGACAGCATTGGTCGCTTTGATGTCGGCGCTTTTTCTTCTTCTTGTCCACATTTCAAGATGACAGCATTCATTGTCCACACTGAAGGTCCGTCAGATCAATGAGTCGAAGCTGTCGATCTGTTCATTGTTTGACGGAGCCTAGATTTCCCTCCAGCCCACGCATCGCCTGTGATTGACAGCAGCATGACGCAAATGTATGAAACGTGTGGAAAAAACCATCAGCCCAAACTTGTCTTTAGATTTGTAGCTTGAAGTGTTCATGTGAAGTACGGGCCGCCCCCCGTTGACTTGACCCTTGAGAACAAACAGAAATAATTCCTCTTCTCATCAGTCAACCACTCACTCATGACTCTCTAAGTTTTATATTTGCACTGTTCCTGGAAGGGTCCATGCTTTTATCCTCTCTCACATTTATTTTCCCTTTTGTAGAGGGGCTCGGTGAGTCCACCCACTCCCTGCCCCCTTCGCTCTCTGCTTTATTACTCCTGGTGCCCCTGGTTGCTGCGACTATCTGTGTGTTGCTATGGAAACAGAAACACATTACTGATCGTGGTGAGTCTTCCGGCGTTTTCTTTTTTGACAGCTTTTCCTGTTCCGTCGTGTTCCATCTTCGACCCCTGACGGCTACCACTGAGCGATGTTGGATGCGACATCCTGTGGGCTTCTTTGTAATTAATATGTCCCTCCTCCCTCCTTCCTGTTTGTTTCCATCTGTGCTTGCATGTGTCTGTGTCTCACTGTTTTTGTCACTGTTTGTCTTCAGGTATTGAGCAATCTCTGTCTGTCCAGTCTGGTGAAGTTGAGAACGTCTATGAGAATCCCGAGGAAATCAGACAGGTGATGAATTCTGACATCTTCAAATATCCTGTGATAAATTGAACTTCTTGCCCCACCCACATTTCTGTCCTGTCTCAAATTTCATCCCTTGTTTTTCCTTTGATATCCACGATACCTCCTTCTCTGTCACTTTATAAAAAGAGTTTCTCTGCTCTCCCTTCCAAACAGGTTCGTCTCGAGAGCTCAGTCTACATGGTGAGTTATCGCCTCGTCCCCTGAGCGACTCACGTCCGTCATGCACACAGACTCTCAAACCCTCTATTGGTCCATTCCTAAGTTGTGAGGAGATGTGTCTTCCATCACATTTCCAGTCCTCTCCTCCAAATCTGTCAGCCTACTCTCAGATAAACCCACTAGCTGTCACCCTTGCATTAGTGGTATTAACAAATCCATCTCATTATGTAAGGTGCAGAGAGGCATAAATCTGGCCTCAGGAGCATGGATCCAGCTTTTTATCCTCCTCCTCAATGTTTCCACTCATTCTCTGCCTCCCTTCTATTTTTTCTTCTTTACGCCAGGATTTGAAGCCAACAGGAGAGGATGACGTCTATAAGGAGCTGGAGCGGTAGGCAAAAATTCTTGCATCACCTGCGTGTTCTTTTGTAGATTGAACTGCGTGAGTGTGTGTGTGTGTGTGGGTGTGTGTGTGTTTGCACTGTCACTCATCTTACCCCTCGCATTCCCCTAACGTTCACCAATCATGCCGGCCTAAACATGGCTGTGACACAGAGGCATAATGTCCCGCCATGTGCTGACAGGCTGCTCTCCTTTACCCGTGTGCTGTTGTTCGGCGTCCTGTCTGCTGTCTGCGTTTGTCTTTAAGGAAGAATGAAAGAGACATGGGAATCAGAGGTTTTTGTGTAAGTTTGTCTCTGCGCTCTGTTTCCAGATACGAACATTGTCAGAGCTGATCATCCACCCAAATCTCATCCTCTTCCAGCTGTCGTATCCACTCAGTACCCGGCATCAGCAGAAGAGCTTTGTAAACAAAAGTAATCATTGAATGTGTTCAGACAAACTTCAATGCCTTAGGGAACTGAAACTGAATGGTTTCGGCATTTTAAAGTATTGCTCTTTTTGAGTACTTTATTGCAGATTTTGTTTTAATGTCATTATTTGGGGGTAGGATATATACGGCTTGATATTATACCAGTTGGCCTTTCATGGATATCTACAGTCAAGTATAGACTTCTTAATGTAAAGGTTGTTGTTTGAAAGATTGCATGTTTCCAGCAATTTCTTCTAACAGCTTTCCAGAGACCCCTAACGTGTGGGCTATGTTCCCCTAAAGGGCACTGAAGGTACTGCACACGGGCCAACAAGTCATTTAAAGATATCACCGAAAACGCAGGGGATATAACGGAATCTTCATCGCCACCGCCAAATGTTTAACCATGTCAATTTTAGTGCGAGGAAGAATTTCCTTGATTTTGAAAAGGTCGGTGCAGATATTGTGCGTATTAATCGACTCAAGGAGATTTATGTTTTCATGTTTTACTCTGATGGTTCATTTTTTACTCACTAGGGGGAGCTTTTGGAACATTTTATCATAAGTTCACATGTCAATTTGAGGATCAGGGGGAATGCTTGTACAGCGACGGGATTTGGGGGCTTTTCAAAGATATACCTTTGCTGTCGGGGACAAAATCATAGACCTAGTTATGATAGAATTGGACAAATTTAAATTCAAAGCAGAACTATTCACATTATCTTTGTTCTTTATATATCTGACTGTTTTTGAACTCTCACTTTCATAGCTTACTTCCACTTCACAGTTTTCATTTTTCAATTCTGTTTTCAATTTTTGCACACTTTGTATAGGTCTTGATCTAAGCCATAACATTATAACCGGTATCAGGGGAAGTCTGGATTAACAGAGAACATCTTGTCACACTGGGACCTGTCAGTGCAGAGGATATGATATACAGCAAGTGGACAGTTTGCCCTTGAATTTCATGTGCTTGAAGCAAGAAAGATTGGCCACGTTCAAGGATCTGGGCGACTCTGACAAGAGCCAAATTGTGATGGTTAGATGACTGGGCCAGAACTTTGTCAGAATTGTAGAATTTAATGGTTGTTGCAGCGGTTAGAGACAAGAAAAAGTGGTCTAGACCACTGAGTGAGAGAGTCATGGTCACTCAAGGTCGATTGATGTTTTTGGGTCGTGAAGGCTGGCCCGTATTGTCCAAACCCACTGAAGACCTGCTGAAGCAGTATTTGCTGGAAAGGTTAGTGATGGATCTGATAGACGGTGACAGAAAACAGTTCATCGTAGAGATGTTTGGCTGCTAAAGCGAGACCTAGTCAATTTTAGGCAAGTTTTAATGTTATGGCTGCGGAGAGTCATTCAATTATATTTTATTTACATTCAATTTATTTTATTTTATCACAGGTGTGTTAACGTTGGGCTTTAATTTTATTTTACTCTTTAGTAAAACTATACTATTTAACTATTAAGATATTATTTTAGTTAAAACAGTCATATAGTATTTGTTCTATTTTACTTTGTCATATTTTCTATTTCATATTTTATTCATATGTCATCAGGTTGGTTATTGTATTTATATATGTTAAAGAAGTAGGATAAGAGCTTAACGAATTCAATATTTTCACTTCATTTCTTATTCCATGCTTTACCAATTGTTATGTATTATGTTGGTTGGATTATGTTTTGTTTATGCATTAAAATATATATGGAAAAGTTTAATCTTCGTGTTCATTTGGAAGCCCATTTATTTCCATGGGAGGGAAAAACAACCCTGTAAGTCAATATTAAAGTTAGCTAACTCAAAATAATAAGATAATATCTCAGAATACTGAATTACTATCTCAAAATAATGAGATAATATCTCAGAATACTGAATTATTATCTCAAAATAATGAGATAATATCCCAGAATACTGAATTACTATCTCAAAATAATGAGATAATACCTCAGAATACTGAATTATTATCTCAAAATAATGAGTTAATATCTCAGAATACTGAATTATTAGTTAGTGTGCAAAAAATTGTGACTCACTGTCTCAATATAATGACTTACATTCTTAAATATTTACATAGCATTTCAAAATAACGACTTACCATCGCATATTAATGTTTTTATATCTCAAAATAACGAATTATTATTATCTACTTACTATCTCAAATTAATGACTTAAGTAAAAAATAATAGATATAAAGATTTTGTATGTCAAAATTAGCTAGTATATAAAATGTAGTTGTGAGAGTAAATATCTCTTAAATAATGACCTTGTGTCTCAAAATAATGACTTAGTATCTCAAAATCAATCTTTATTTTTAAACAATTAATCAATCTTTATTTATATGGCGCCAATTCACAACAACAGTTGCTTCAAGGTGTTTTCCAGAAAGAGCAGGTCTAGACCAGACTCTTTATATAATTATCAACGGGACCCAACAAATTCCTCCTTGAGCAGCACTTGGCGACAATGGGGAGAAAAAACTGCCCTTTAACGGGCAGAAACCTCGAGCAGATCCATTGATCTTCCAAATGAATGGCTATTCGCAAAATTATGAGTTTAAGGTAACACAATTGAGATTAAATTTAATTGAGATTAAAGTCAGAACTCTGAGAATAAGGTCAGAATTCTGAGATAAAAGTCAGAATTCTGAGAAAAAAGTTAGAATTCTGAGATAAATGTTGCTAAAGTCAGAATTCTGTGAATAAGGTCAGAATTTTGAAATTAAAACCAGAATTCTTAGATTAAAGTCAGGATTTTGAGAATGAAGTCAGAATTCTGAGAATAAGTCAGAATTTTGAGATTTAAATCAGAATTCTGAGATTAAAGTCAGAATTCTGAGATAAAAGTCAGAATTCTGAGAATAAACTCAGAATTCTGGGATTAAAGTCAGAATTCTGAGAATAAAGTCAGAATTCTGAGAATAAAGTTAGAATTCTGAGAATAAAGTCAGAATTTTGAGATTTAAATCAGAATTCTGGGATTAAAGTCCGAATTCTGAGATTAATGTCAGAATTCTGAGATTAAAGTCAGAATTTTGAGATTTAAATCAGAATTCTGGGATTAAAGTCCGAATTCTAAGATTAAAGTCAGAATTCTGAGAATAAAGTCAGAATTCTGCGAATAAGGTCAGAATTCCCCCCAAACATATTCACGCAGTCATATTAGGCCCTAACCCTCTTCCGTAACTTGGACGTACTGAATCGTTCCCACTCTTTCCTCGTTAACCGGTGACGGTCATGCCCTCCACCGCGGAGACTTTTGGTCGGCGCGGGCTTCCGTAGTGCTGCCCGTGGAAGAATGGCCGGCTGGATGTGGCTGCGCTGCGTTTTAGGGCCTCATTTGCAAAGAATCCACCATCCTCCGGTCCAGTCCGCGGCTGAAGGCAGGGCGGGACGGAGGGTAAGAACTCGAGGTGTTGTCTGAGTTTCCGCTGCAGAAACTGAGCAGAATCCGTGAGAATGTTCGGGTAGATGTCGGTGGGTCCAGGAAGTGTCGGTGTTTGTTGTTGAGGCTCTGCTGAGCCGAAAGGTGTCGGTTTGTGAATAAACGAGTGAATGAATGAATGAATGAATGAATGAATGAATGAATGAACGAACGGACAGTTGAACACCAACACGCGTGTTTGTTTCCCACCGGGCTCAATCACCAGAACATTATCGGAACTGTCTCAGTGGGTCTTACCTGCTCATGCTAAAGCTAGGAGAGGCGAGTGTCGGCAGGATGGGAAGATTAAAACATTCTGCTAAAGGAAGAATAAGAGTCTCTCCAAAAATATCTACTTTAACAAAGCTCCAGTTTGTTTCCGTTAAAATGTCTAAAGTCTTTGGTTCTGGAGGCAGAACCTAACTCGGTTCTTGATATTGTTTATAAGTGTTGACGTGTTGTTTTAAAGCTAGAGATATAAACCAGAAGATCCAATGACTAGAAATAATATGTATTTAATCTTTAGAACAGATATTTGTGCTGATGAAGGCGGTGATCATCAAAGGGAGCCGGAATAAACACCATAAAGTCAACATAACAAATACAATCCAGATCAGGAACAAATCCCTGCAAACGTTTAGAAACTTCACTTTGTTGAGTTTTTAAAATCCTACCAGGATTTAAAAAGTCATTCTACAACACGAAGAACATGTTTCTCTCTGTTAGCAGGGATGGAACTACCAACCCAGGAGTCTGGAGAAACACAGCGACAGCATCCTCGGTTGGGTCGGTACAATCCTCTGATTGATCTGAATGATGAAAAGATAGATTCTAGAAGTTCTGTAGAAGAAAGTTTTTCTCTTCTCCTCCCAGGCTTCAGCTCTGTGGTCTCTGTCCTACTACAGTTCACCGATCCTCCTCTGCTACCTCTACAGAAAAGGTAGGTTACCTCCAGGGTGGGGGGGGGGGGGGGGGGGGGGGGGGGGGGGGGGGGTTGGACTGTCAGCCATAACAATAAGACCAGTTACAGGTTCTACTGGGCTTATATCACCTCACTCATCATAACACCGTAAAGTTGTGTTCCTTCTTTGTTTGGATGTGTGTCTTCTATCTTTTCCCAATTGAGAAATTGGAGGATTTGATGATTTTCTATTACCTGTATGTTTGTTTTATAAATTGAATTTGAGACTAAACAGTTGAAGAGCTTTGAAAATGTCATTAATGTTCCCAAATTGAATATGAAATTATGGTCAAATCTCCCTTTTTAACCACCAAAACATCGCTGCCATGCAGTCTCTATGAAAACACCTTTGTATCCGAGTCACTCGAACACTTTTAGCTGTTAGCGTCTCTGTAGGATTGGACAACGCGGAATAAACCTTCGCTCTCTCCATGTGCATTAATGATCCATGGGTCCCCATTTATTCTTCCTTACACCAGTTTGGTAGATGCAGACAATTTACATAATCACCTCACCTCTTGCAGGTGAGGTGATTATGGCTGATGGGCGTGTCCATATATTAGTTGATCCTTCTAGGGGGGCAGATTTTGCTCCACACCAAAGACGGTTTTGAGATATAATTCAATATTATCATATTTTTTTCCAGAAAAATAAGAATTTGATTTTATGAGGATTAACAAATCTAAGGAGAAATGTTGCTGGTCAAAGAAATGTTGACGTAAAATCTCTGGACTGATGGAAGTAAAGAGGATAATGAATATCAGTGCGATGAAGATGAGGAACACTGATGAACTGTTGAAAATACTTTTTAAATGTATGCTTTTATGCTGACTCAGTGAGTCTTAAGGTGATAATAAACTCAAGTGGTAATATTATATCGTCTCCATTAAATCCTAAAGTGAAGACAATCAGGCAAATATAGAATACTTTGTGGGATTTATATGTAGATTTTAGTTTCATAAGTGACACATTAATGGGGTTAATCTCAATTTTAATTATCATAAGTAACAATCAGGCGTAGGAGGATAATATTATATCCACAGTGTATTGGAAAGTATGCAGAGTTATATCCTACTAAAACCATCTTCATCCTCTTTGTAACATCATTGTCTCTTGTAAACAATCCCAGCTTTGGTTGTAAATATGTATAGTATATATGTATATACTATATATATATATATATATATATATATGTGTGTATATTGTTTAAACTGAGACCTCTCCTGCCTGTAGTCCATAGGGTGTTTATAGTATTTAAAAACAGCTGGATGTTGACGTCTTCTATAGAACATTTGAAAGTAACAGACGTGAAAACATGTTTGTTTTTTTTTTCTGGATGATTACTCCTTCCATTAATGAGGAAAAGTTGTCCTTGATGCTCCACCACACGATAGATGAATGTATATTTAACCAACTGAATCCTCCAGCTTGATTTTGCACCTTTAGAAATGACTTGCCTGAGGTTGTTCTCTTCTCTTCAGTATTTAATTGAGCTCCTCACATTGATTTATGCAGATGGTGGTGTGATGGTTGTCAGACGGTGAATGTTTGTGTTGGTGGCTCAAGTCTAGCAGAAAGACGAGGGAGAATAAGAGAACAATGTGGACCGGTCTGAGTCTGCTGCTTGTCTTCTTCAGGTTACATCTGTAGCAGTAAGCTGCTTCCAGTGAGTCAGTATTTGGGAACAGTGCTGGTGTGTCTTCTAGGAGTGGCCTGTCTCAGAGGTAAGGATCCACATTTCATCTGCCTCTTAGGCGATGGCTAATTCAAGTCATTCATTCATCACAACTTAGGGTCTACACCTACAAAGCCCACCAAATGCACCCCAGAGGTCAAGTAGTTTTAGGGCGTCATGGGTCGTCCACTCACATCTCGGTTTCCACTTCTCTTATCTCCCAAAGGCTACGGCAGATGGAAAAACTCAGATTATCTTCAGTTTATCTCCATTCTAGAAGAAAGCAAAAATAATCACACGCCAGCAAACAAGGTGAGATGATTTCACGTCAAACTTGTGCCGAACAGGATGATTTTCTTTTACTATCATTGGAAGGCTTTAAGGGACAAAGAGATAAAATAATAGTAAACATCAGAACCCAAGGCATGACATAACTTGTTTTTGTTTGTGCTTTGCGTGTAGAAAAAACTGAGGTGCTACGACTTTGACTTCTCCTACTGGCCTTTGGATTTCAGCTGGGCAGACGTCAGCAGTCCGTGAGTTTTGGTTCCTACGTCGGGTTGTCATTTGAAAATGCCACATGCTCACAGAAACTCTGTCCTCATCAGACTCCATTCGTTCTGAATGCACACATGACAAACATGGTGAAATAAATACAGCAGGTAAACACAACCACTGAATATGAAAGGATCTCGTCTGTCTGTTGAACCGCGTCGACTCTCTCTGTGACAGGAAACTCTCCAAGGCGGGCGTTTCTCTGCTGAAGCCAGAGCCCAGGTCCAGAGGAGCAGCCAACAGTGTCTTCAACTCTGTGCGCATGTTGCCGTGCCACATCGTCGGGTAAATGAAGTTGTTGTGGGACAATCCAAACCTAAAGGCTCTGAATAATAATAAATAATAATACTGAATGGGGATAATCCACGTCTTACCAGCAGGGTTGTACAATTAATAAAATTTTTAATCTAGATCACAATTTTAGGATGGATAATAATAATAATATGTTTTTTTTAATAACGCACTTTACATTTGGATCAAATCCCAAAGTGCTAAAATTAGATAGGATGATACTGACGTTTAAAATGCTCTACCCAGAGATCGCATTTTCCAGCGCTCGCTCTCCACACCGCCGCTGTTTCCTGTTAAAGTACCACTAATAGCAGAACACAGTTGAAAGGACAATTAAATGTCTGGAGGAGCGAAAACAAAGATCCTGTTCCTCAAAGTGGATCAGCGTCCGTTTGTTGGATAATTTCAGACGTAGGGCAGATGATGTCAACCAAGGAGAATCACATCCATCATAAACGCGGGCCTCCATAACTCGGGCCTCTGCATCACGTCAACAAATCAGCCCAGCTGACAAAACACATCAAAATCACGAGTCCATTTAGCAGAAGCTGCGAGTGGATGAATTCTGAGTAATGAGGTATTCAGATGGATTTGTAGCTTCTTCTTCTTGTTTCACCAGGACTCCATTTCATTCTGGGAACATGTGATTCATTTGTGGTCCTTTGTACCTTTTTCTCTGCAGCTTTCTGATTGCTCACTCGTTTGGAAGGAGGATGTTGTACCCCGGCTCCGTGGGTCTCCTGCAGAAAGCTATGAAGTCCATGCTCCAGCAAGGCCAGGCCCGGTTAATAGAAGAGGTACCAAAGAAACCCTCGCTCTCTGTCTATACTAATGTCAATTAATGCTGAACATCGTTCTCTCTTTCTCATCATCTTGCCACAGTTTGATGGCCAGAGGAACAAACTCTTGGCTTGCGACGTTAATGAGATCGACACAATGTTTGTGGATCGGAGGAGCGACGGGGGCGAGAACGGCCAGATTCTGGTAGATGCCCGCGAGGATTGGTTGTTTTTGTGCTCTGGGTTTGGTGAACTATCCAAAGCTTTAAGTCAGCCATACTTTGATTTGTGTTTAAAATGTCTGAATTCTTCAACAGGTCATCTGCTGTGAAGGGAATGCAGGCTTCTATGAGGTGGGCTGCATGAACACTCCCCTAGAGGGTGAGCAAACCTCCACCTCACAGAAATGTTTCTTATTGTTGAAATTCAGTTATAGCTGCTAAAACGTTGTGTTGATGCTGGTGTTCACTGCAGGCGGCTACTCTGTACTGGGCTGGAACCACCCTGGTTTTGGAGGCAGTACGGTAAGCACCAGCAGTACTTTACCAAGAACTCTAATCATAACTTCCAACACGATGGCGAGAAAAGGGATGATGATATTCTGGTTTCAGTTATACCCCCACACTCAATGGCCCTACATGACATCATGAGCAATCATGACGGAGAACACATGATCAGATCTAGAGCAGAAAGAGCGGGAAAGGAAAAAAAAACACGCACAGCTACACTCCCATTCTCAGTATTTTAAAGGTACAGTGTGTACAATTTTCTGTTTTATAGTCAAAGCTCCGCTTTAGATTCTTAAAAAAATAAGTGGCCATCTGAAACTTTTCCACTAGATGGTGCTAACTTTCATACAGAGTACCTTTAAGTGTTATCAGGAATGAAAAGGTGTAAATGTAGAAACTCTTGCAAGTGTTTGCTGGTGGTTTGACTGACATTTTTGAGTTTAATAGTGAGTAAATGTTACTTGTTTATCCCTGACAGAACAATCTCAGTCCCATTTTTGTGTCCAGTATATGTCGCAAACATCACAAAGCACCATTACCTTCATCACTCTTAGACATATCGTCATCATCACGATGAGTAGTTGTGCTTTTTGAAATTTTGTACTTCCTATCAACACATTCTTTGTCGTTTCCATTTAATAGGTCCGTATGAATGTTTGTCACCATGCCTTTGGATATTTTCATTATTTTAGTAATTTGATTTTGTGTATTTTCATGGAGACGTAATTGTGGTCATTGTTTCTTTAGCAAATCTCACAAATGATAAATTCCAGCTTCACCAATTTTTGAACATAAACTAACGATCATCAATAGTTCCGCTTTTTATATTTTTATACAAATAGTATTTTTTGAATCATCCATGGAATGATTATTAATGCTGCTGATTGTCGGACAACAAAATAATACTCAAATAAAACCAGGCCTACCCTTGGGACAAAGCGGCTGACTCACGCACATCAACCCGCTGGCTCCACCCACCGTTTAGTGGCGTTTATTATATAGTCTAGGCTCAAGGGAATGAAGGACATGTCGTATAATGATGGATGCGTCGTACACTGATGCGTGTGTCGTACACTGATGCGTGCGTCGTACAGAGTTTGGGGGGGATGTCATCTCCAGGTGACTCTGGTAACTTCTGTCTTTCTGCCAGGGAGCGCCGTTCCCCCAGAATGAGGCCAATGCCATGGATGTAGTGATTCAGTTTGCAATACACAAGCTGGGCTTCCAGCTCAGTGACATTGTGGTGTATGCCTGGTCCATAGGAGGATTCACAGGTACAGGAAGACCGGATCAACATCCTCTTCTTATCTTATCAGCGTGAATCTCATTATCCCGTTATAGATTTGTTTATCCCTATTCTTAATTTTATATTTCCATTTCCTCTCGTAGCCAGTTGGGCAGTGATGTCCTACCCCGAGATCCAATCAGTAGTGTTGGATGCCTCCTTTGATGACCTCCTGCCTCTGGCCCTCAAGGTCATGCCCGACAGCTGGAGTGAGTCCAAACGGAAGAAGGTCATACATTTGTTCTTTAGCTTACTTTAGTAAACGAGGTCTTTGTTCTCTCTCAGGGCCGTTGGTACAGCACACAGTCAGGCAGTACATGAACCTCAACAATGCTGAGCAGCTTCTCAAGTGAGTGGGACTCTGTTCATATTCACACTAATTATAAAGCCGGCGTTTGCATCCGATAACGTTACGCAACACAGTTTGCTGCTGATGTGGACGAATATTGGGTTTTTGATTTGATACATTTATTATTGTCATTCATTTTCTTCCTCCAGATATCACGGACCAGTCCTGCTGATCAGGAGAACCCGAGATGAGATCATCACCACGACGTAAGTCCCCGTTCATCTTATGTCTTATTATATATACATATATATATATATATATAGATATAATAAGTATACCAGGGTGCAGGGCGGCTCTCCAATGGGATTACACACTCATTATATCACATTTAGCTTCAAATAGAATGTTGAATGTTAAAGTTAGCATGTGTGAAACACGTTTGGAGCTATTAAAATCTTGACTGGTAGAAGTACATAAGTTTATTAACTCGTGCGCTACATCACAGCGGTCCTGAGGACGTCATGTCCAACCGAGGCAATGATCTCCTCCTCAAACTGCTTCAGTTCAGGTCAGTCTCCGTATCCTCAAACATCTACGCTCACTGCTGAATAAGCTCAGTCTATACAAACTGACATATTTGGGGATGTCGTTTTCCTGCTTAGATACCCAAAAATAATGACGGATGAAGGGGTGAGAGTTGTGAGACAGTGGCTGGGATGCTCCAATCATATAGAAGAAGGTACGTACGCCCATGTGTCAACCCCAGCGTTTATTTCAGATTCTGCTTCACCTTTTGTAGATGAGTGGAAGCTACTGAATTAAATTGAAATAAAATTGTTTATCGACACGGTTTTTGAAAACATTCATGTGATGTCGCCTCACCCTCGTCATGCAGCGTCGATGTACAG
Organism: Lophius americanus; assembly: GCA_037951165.1. Taxonomy (NCBI): domain Eukaryota; kingdom Metazoa; phylum Chordata; class Actinopteri; order Lophiiformes; family Lophiidae; genus Lophius; species Lophius americanus. The sequence continues at coordinate 736,443 of JBBDHG010000203.1, read as the reverse complement.
CGGCTATGAGGTGGATGACGACTGGTGTGTGTCTGTGCTGCGGTCGTATCACGCAGACAGAGACGTTCTGTATCCATGGAGTGTCGGTAAGACCTGAACCCACCTCCTACATTCATGCATCACCTGTCTTCTTCCATGGCTTCACACACTCTCCATGTTACCAGGTGAGGATATGACTCCGGAGGGACGGCGGCAGCTGGCACTTTTCTTGGTGAGGCTGTTACGTGTTTAGTTGTTTCTCCTCTTTCCTGCTTTAAAGGAAAGACACCTGTTGTTTTTTCACATCCATCCACTAAAATGATTTCCCTTTCTGCAATAAGCCTGAGTTTTGTTTTAAAATAACATTCCATCCCTCCCTTCTTTAACAACCCCGCAGACACACTCCCAGCTGTTCAGACTTTTCCACCGAGGAACTCTTGTTTCCATAGTAACTAGCTCACCTGTGCTCTCAGGTTGAGTGCTGTAATATATTCCAGCATGCTCAGCTTATTGAAGTCGTTTAACATCAAACAAGAGGAGCGCCATGCCATCAATTACAGCTAATGCTGTGCCTTTCCTCCCCTGTTGATTCCTCCTGAATTAGGCTTTATTGATGACCCATGTAAACGTTTAAGATTTCAATGACACTAAACCAGACAGACCGCGGCTAATACACTGGCTGGTCAATTTAAAAAAAAGTCACATACTCATTTAGTGGCACCGCCTTTAGCTTTGATCACGGCACACATTCGCCGTGGCGTCGTTTCAAAAAGCTGATGCAATATGACATTTAGTTGCATTCATTTCATTTGCCCGCGCCGTCAGGGAAGAAAACGGCTGGTCATTCAGTATATTCAGGTAGTCAGCTGCCCTCATTCATGTGCAGATAACGTTGCTGAAGGAAGATAGATAACATCACTTCATACCCTGATCGCCCGTCTCTGCTGCCTCTTCCCTTCCTAGGCTCAGAAGTACCTGCGAAACTTTGACACAACACACTGCACTCCTCTCCCCGCCTCCGAGTTCATGTCACCCTGGAGGCTGTAAGGACGGACGGACGGCAATTAGCTGCCGATGATTTGGTAGTCTGATCAGGGCCTAGTCCTGAATGTACTACTGCGGTTTCTTTCAATCATCCCAAAACAAGACCGCTTTGGTAAGATCTGGTTTAGAACATCCCTGCCTTCAGTCCAGAGTCACACAAACCCCTGGATCATATGGAACAGCTTTCCTTCTGAGGTTTGTGTTAAGTCATACTTTTGAGTTTATGCCCATTTATAAAGTTAGAATCCCAGTAAATGCAAGAACCATCACTCACCTATCTCCTTATTCCCTCTCTGGAAACAAGCAAGTACAAGTAGAACACAATTCTACTCGTTATATAATAGAAAATGTCTTTAAAGTGACGCCGCAGATTCATTTTTATCTTTAAAGTCACCAAACTGAGCTTTTCGGGACTGTATATTTTCTGTGTTCTCCGTGAACAAAGCTGTACGCTCTGCTTACATGTTTCAGTAAATACTATGAATAAAATGTTTGACAGTAAGAGACTGAATTTCACAATAACTTTATTGAATCCCTTCCACACTGTAGTGAACTTGGAAAATGAATATGCCAGTTATCACACCAACATCTAATAAAAAGTGGAAGTTACTTGTTTTACATCAGTTTGAGGACATTACATCATTTTCTTGAAGTTGTCTATGGCTTCTTTCACTTTTTCAAGTTCGGTCTGGCTCTGGCGCAGCTGTGGACAAAAAGCGAAGTCATTGTTCCCCAAGTATTCATCTCCCACACCTCAAAAACAGTCCGATTGTTTTTTCCTTTCTCACCTTGTCAGCATCCTGATCTTGCACCTTCACAGGCACCTTCTCTTTGTAGTCACTCTTTGCCATCTTCTCTCTCAGTTTATCCATCTGTTTATCCAAGTCGCATTTCTTCGTCATTAGCTTAGTCACTTCCTTCTCCAAATCAATGAGGCCCTGAGGGATGAATGAAGATAAGAAGGTTAGATTTAAATGAAGATCTTGTTACCTGACATTAAAAAGGAATGAAGCTCCTGTTGTGTCTGGACTAACAAAAGCAGGAACAGACCTAATGCTTTTACAGAGGAGGGTGAGTGACAGATGAAACGGCCTCACCTTGAGCATCAGGTTGACGGTGCATCTGTCAGAGGCGATGGCCACCGCACAGCCTTCTGGGACAGGCTGGTTGGCTTGAAGAGGAATGATGGCCTGAGAGTAAGACAGGGTCTGGAGCTGCAGACTGTACTTCTGCAGCAAGGACACGGTCACAGAGTCCGTGCACTGGAGGTAACCTTTGAGAAAAGAAAACAGAAAATGACTTTATTCACATGCACAAATTCAGGCATAATACCGTTTTACACTGATCAGCCATAGTATTATAACCAGGTACATGGCACCTGTCAGGTGGGATGTATTAGGGGGCAAGTTAACTTTTTCTTCGCCTTGTTGTAGATGTGTTAAAAAAAAAAAGGACAAGCAGGAAGGTCTGAGCGACTTTGAAAAGGGCAAAATTGTGAAGTCCAGAGAACAGGGTAAGACCATCTCCAGACCTTAGGGCTAATAGTTTGTGCTTCCCAACAACCTTTCATTGAATTCCACCACCTGAGACTGAAAACAGCTGGACCATAAACCGAGATCAACCATATTAGAATGTTTGTCGTCTTACAGTCGGCTCTGGTCTTGGTCAGGTTGTAGTCGGCCCTCAGGGATCGGATGGTCTTGACCACAGTCATTACGAACTCCATGTCCTGGTCGACCTCGTCACTGTGCCAGCAGGACTGAAACCATCACAGGAGAAAACGTAAAGCTCAGAGAGAGCAGAAGAATATCTTATCTGACCCTTATAAAAGTATAAAACAAGGGTTATAATAAGATCTTATTAATACCAAATGGAACTGCAACTACGATTAATGTTTTCCTGCAGTTCTAGGACCTCATGTACAAATATTGAAACACGCAAAGGCTCAAAACTACTTTCAGTATGAAGGAAAGGAAATGTAATTACAAAAATTTAGAGTGAATGCATAGACCTGCTTCTTTAGATGGAATATTAAAGATGCAGATAATAATAAATAATAATACATTTAACTTATAGATGGTGTGAAGGTGATTAGAAGACTTGCTATAATGATGCTAACAAATATAGTTTTACTTGTGAAACAATCCTTTTAGATCCACATTATGTGAGCCTCAACAATTCCATTATCACTTTTCATGTTGAAAAGTTAGCCAATTCATAATAATATTATATATTAGAATAATACTGATATTTCATGAGCGCTGCCTTACAGTCAACCACATTCCCCGACCTCAGAGCAAAATGAACAAGATCTGGAAACACAGCGAGAGACATCTCACGCTATAATTACGCTCCATATCCTAATTACTTTCCTAATCAGAATACCGATTGCTGTCAATGTACAAATGCTGCGAATACAGCCGTGTGTCACGCCGCATGACGAACGCAAACACGCACTGATGAAAACATATACAGACGCCAATAACGTGCGGTTTGTATCTCCCACCTCCCTCAAACATCTCATTTTATGTCAGATCAGGTCAAATCCCTCTTCATTATCTTCCTCTCGATAGTCCCCACAATTTACTGAAGTTCTCAATCAGCGAGCTCGACATTCATGAGGTGCTTTGAACTGAAGGTTCATGGTTGAATTATGAGACTGAGCTGTGAGCATTTAATTCCTACTTCATTTCACATCTGCGACATAAAATCCTGAACGTTTTTTTTTTTTTTTTAACATCAAAACATTTTGAAACCTCTCTTTGTGAATGTACAATTATCTAGTTCTATTAATGAGTCCCCTGGGCAGCACAGGTAACTGATGAGTCTAATTCACCCCCCTCCTTCTCCTCCTCCTCTCACCTCCTCCGTGTCAGGGTAGGATGTAACACAGATACTGGGGGGGTCGCTCTGCGGTCTCCTTCGTGGTAGCCTCTGGTAGAGTTCCTCAGTGACGAAGGGCATCAAGGGTGACAAAAGACGCAGACCAACATCTAAACAGGTGTAAAGGGTCTGTCTGCACACCATAGCCTGTCTCTGGTGGGGGCTGTCCTCCTCTGCTTTACTGAACACAGGTTTCACACTTTCCTAGAGGACAAAAAGGTTTTTTTTTAGGTCTAGACTACGAATGAAGGAACGTTTTTAAGCCCCCTGACAACTAGTAGACCCGGGCTCTTCAATGGTGTGAACGTTCCTTACCAAGTAGACGTCACAGAGCTCGTAAAGCCAGAAGCTGTAGATGGAGGTTGTAATGGCTTGGAAGTCGTAGGCCTTGAAGGCAGCATCACAGAGACTAACAGCAGCACTCAGTCTGGAAAGGATCCACCTGTCTGATACACTCTCCTCTCCAAACAACTGGGAGGATTTAGGGAGTTTAGGAAGGAAACATTCACATTTGGTTAACACCATTCCCACACAGAGTTCCTTCAAGTTTAAGAATATCAAGCAGGGCAGCACAAGAAAATAAAAAAATGGAAACTACTACTTGCCATAAATAAAGAGGGTGACGATGTTTCAGGTTTTTCATAAGATTTACTCAGGAAAAAATATTATGACATTATTCATTTTCCTCATTTCTCACCTGGGCTTTCTCTGATGGGATGAAGTTGTCTCCCAGGGTCTTTATGCTGAACTTTACAGCATTCCACAGTTTGTTGCAGAAGTGGCGGTAACCCAGGATGCGGTTGACATCCAGGTTGATATCCCCCCTGCCTGGTAGAAGAACTCAGGCGTAAATGATCATCTCAGAAAACATTCAAATAGATTTGGAAGAATTTAACTGTAATTAGTTTTTTCATCTATAGTATGAAGTCTGGGGTCCAGCAAAAGCCATAAAAATAAAGAGAAAACAATTAAGTTCACCTTGATTGGTGTAGGCGCACAGGCCGAACCGGAGAGCATCGGTTCCACACTCCGGGATTCCATTTGGATAGTCGGACTTCTGGCCCTGCTTTGCCTTCTCCACTTCCACTGGATCCAAGTTACTGTTCATCAATTGTGAATGAAGACCCTAGGGGGTAGGGAATAGGGAATATGAGTTAAACAACAAGTTTTCCATTTCCACTGCTTGATATTTGTGGGGCAGGCAGTAAATGAAGGACCCTAAATGGAAAATGCTATGGGTAGAATGCTATTTCCTACAAGTCCTTCAGTGCCCCCTAGAGGACAGGTCGGCTGCACCTGACAGCAGTTTCCCCTTAGCTGGTGAAGAGATTGATGGCCTCAATAAAGCTTGTGGGAAGCAGAGAGGGGTACTCAATAAAGCTTACCTAAGAATATGGACCTTGTGGCGCACTGAGCATGTGGTGTCCGTGTAAAAATCAGCCCAATGGGAGAGAGTTAACACTTTATGTTGATGTATTTTTATAGCACGCATCAAAACAACATTAGGCTTTACCTCTAGGGAGATCCCTGTTATGACATCCAGGGGGTCAATAACATTGCCCAGAGATTTGCTCATCTTCCTTCCATGGGCATCCCTCACCACTGCATGCAGATAGACCTAATCGGGAAAAACATGGTCCTTAAATATTCATATCCTGCCGACGACACCGCATTCACAACCTGGAGAACCGCGTCTTGGTTTCTTGTAGTTAATGGCCTCACCTCTTCGAAGGGCAGCTTGCCAGTCAGTTTGAGGCCCATCATCACCATACGAGCAACCCAGAAGAACAGGATGTCATGGCCCGTCTCCAGCAAGGTGCCGGGGTAGAACACATTCAGGTCCTGGGTCTGAACAAAAACCACAACTCACAACTTTATTTATAGCAATTTTCATGCAAACAAGTAGCCCAAAGTCGTTGAAACGATGACAATAGATCAGCACAGATAGTTACAATGAGATGAGCAACCAGACAATAATAGACGTCTTTGCACAGCTTCAAGGACAAAACATTAAAAAGGGAACAATTCACTAATTTGATGACCAAAATGAAAGAAAACAACAAAACAAAAACAGTGATATAATTATGAAAAACAATGATTATGAAGCGCGTAGGAGGAAATTAATTCCAATCTTTTCTTTCTTCATCCTTTGGCTGTTCCATTTCGGGGTCGCCAGAGTGAATCATCTTCTGTTCCGCATATTGATTTGGCATAAGTTTTACAACGGATGCCAATCAAAACAACCAAACTAGTAAAAGACACTATAATCAAATGTAATTGGAATAAAAGCTAATGAAATAAGACCACTGGTCTCCAACTTCTAAGCACCAAAGCAGGAAATGACGAGGCACTTGGAGTAAATTCCAGGCTAATGAGATTTGAATGAAGGATTCTCTTCTTAGTGGTCCCCTTTAGATCCAGAGGCAGACTGTTGCAGAGACAGACCACGACGGCTAGAGGCCCGTTCCTCCGTGTTTTTTGCTGAGACATTCGGGATGAATAGGAGGCCAGAAGATGAAGGAAGGATCTGTGACTTGGATCTACTGGGTACAAATCTATGACACATGTATGATTTCAAAACTGATAAGAGGATCTTATAAACAATTCTAAAACTGATGGGGAGCCAAGCGAAAGATTTCAAAACAGGTGTGGTTGTGCTCTCTGTCTGTTCTCAGTCATTGTACAGGCTTATGTGATCCAACAGTGAACCAACATCGAGACATTTTATATCCAGGACTTTCAGAGGTACTTAGAACTGGGCCTGGCTGAGATCAAAGTATTGTTGTACCGAAATCTGAGTAAAACTTTTATTACATAACGACCCATTTTAGAACTGTGTTTGTAGTTTTTTTTTAATTATCTACTGCAAAAAGAAAAATGTCAGTAGAAAGTTAGCTGGACTCAATATTTACCTCATTTGGCCATCCAAAGATGGAGAAAGGGAAAATTCCAGATGAGAACCAAGTGTCAAGAACATCCTCGTCTGTGAAACAGGAACAAAATACAGCAGAATTTATTAGATTGGCTGAATGTACAGAGCAGCAAAATATGACTTAGAAAATAATTGAACCCCTTACCCTGTTTGAGGGTAATTTTGTCAGCAGACACATTGAAGCGTGTTGCCGCCTTCTTTCTGGCCTCCTCCTCTGTTCTTCCGCTCACCCAGTAATGACCGTCCATGTCCTGGTGGGAATAAGTCACAGGAAATAATGGTAAAGAAACAGACACTAATGGACAAATAGCTTTAATGCACCATCAGAAAGCCTGTGGAACAGGATACTAGTGAGATAATCGTACCTCTCCCGGTTTCACAGAGACATCGTTAACTGTGACAAAGTAAGCGGGGATACGGTGACCCCACCACAGCTGCCGAGAGATACACCAGTCCCTGAGAGGAAGAGGAATGGCAGTATGAAATATAACTCACTATTCAAGGGAATGTTCGTATTCATCAATTCTATATCTGTAAATAAGTAGTCAAATAATCGTTTTTTTAGTTTTGGATTATTGGTCTGAAAGCAGGAATATGGTTTTTATAATCTGGACACTGGATATGCCGTGTTCAACTGTGCAGAAACTGTGTGTATCAAAATCATAGAAGTCATTCTGATTACACGGTAACAACTATGAACAGTTTAGAAGAATAAAACATTAAGTAAATAAATCATGAGAAACTCATTTATAATGGAGATAATTGCCTGATATTGTCCATCCAGTTGAACCAGGTCTTGAGGTGGTGATCGGGGATGATTTTGAGCCGTGCCTCTCTGACAGCGTCTGCTGCCTGCTTGCCCATGTCTGCGCAGCTCACATACCACTGCGGCTTCATCAGTGGCTCCACAATATCCTTGGAACGACTGAGAGGGGCAAAACACAATGGTGCTTAAAGGATGTCGAAAACATGACAAGACCTTAAAATCAAATAGCCGGTGTTCCACTTATGCACAACATCACTTTACCTGCAGACAGGGACAACCATGGGGTTGTCTTTGATTTCTTTGAATTGGCCTCTGTCCTTGAGAGCCTGAAGTACGGCCTTCCTGGCCTCAAAACGTTTCATGCCCTGGGGGGGGGACGACAAACCGACAGAATGGTTAAAAATGTAAAGTCTATTAACAGAAGTGATTCACTCAGGCCTGACGTTTAATGAAAGGTTGGGAATGAACACACTCCATTGGGAAGAAAGATGATGAGCTACTATACCAGGAAAGGAGGAGGCACGTTAACGAGCATGCCTTTCTCATCCAAGATGTTGATAAATGCCAGATTGTGTCTCACTCCAACATCGTAGTCATTATGGTCATGGGCGGGGGTGATTTTGACAGCACCTGAACAAAAAACGTAGCGATGAGTCAGAGGTAGAGGAGGAAGAAGGAAGAAGGAACTGCAGACCAATAAGCAGATTGTTTTCATCTCTATCCTAACATACCTGTTCCAAAGCCCATGTCTACAAAGTCATCGAAGACGACAGGCAACTTGCGGTCACAGAAGGGGTGCAGCACCATCTTTCCTTTCAGGTGCTGATACCTGGAGTCAGTAGGATGCACAGCTACAGCAGTGTCGCCCAGCATGGTCTCGATTCTAGTTGTTGCCACAATCACTTCCTCATCTAAGGAATCGAAAGAAAGAAAAAGAAACTGAGGTGACATGAGATGTTCCAAATATTCTGCCCCCTCAGAAGATAGATGGTGGTCACATACCTGATCCCTCCACCTTGTAAGCGAAAGACACCAAAACTCCAAACTCCACTTTCTCTTTGTAACCAGGCACAGGCAACATAGTCCTGCCAGTCAGCTCTTTCTTATCCACCTATGAAGAAAATAAACGACTTCATCAAGAGGAAGCACGATTGCCAGTGGAAGGAAAACGGTGGGGAGTCATAAATAATAATAATAATAATAATAATAATAATACATTTAATTTATAATGCACTTTACATTTGGATCAAATCTCAAAGCGCTATTCATCATCCCAGCCTTAGTAGAAGGTCAAAAAATAAGGGCTGGGTCCTGTTTGACAATGTTTGGTCACATTTGCTGTGAATACTAAATACCAATCTTCTTCATTACCTTCATTCTTGAGTATAATCACATTTTCTAGTTAATATAGTTTCTGCCCCCTCATTAAGTATTACTTTGGAGCATCTTAATTGTAATCAGTTGGTAGAGACATAATGTGAGGAAAAAAGAGGAGGGACTGGATTCAAATCTGGCATGTTAGGGTTTATGTAGTACAAATCTAAGACCCTAGACTGATTTATTATTTCTTCAGTAACAAATTTTCTCAAATATATATGTTTAATGTAATTTTCGTACAAACAGCCACAGAAAATCATTCCTTGGCTGAAAAACATATATATATATATTTTGAATCCTAAAATATAACAAATAATATGAAAATGCTCCAAATAAACCTCTTTCAAAGTCGCCTTTGAATCCAAGCTTTCTTGTCGGGTGTGTGGAAAAAGAGGGTAATGTTTAATTATTTAATTATCACTGCATCTTAGTCTTCATAACACAGGGGCCCCGGGATCAATTTGACCTGTGACCTTTTGCTTCACGACATCTCCCCCTCTCTGTCTCTGCTTCTTGTCTCTCTACAGACTGTCCGTCAATAAAGGCCCGTTAGCCCCCATGAAACATCACTTCATTTAAATAGACATAAAACAAATTACTATTAGGAGATGCAATAGAGCAGAACACTAACTGATGCTTGACCATCTTCTACCAGACATCCCACAAACATAGTTTGGTTCAAACAACAGGTATGTCACCTACATATATAACCACTCAGCAAACGTATATGGACAAAAACATCTGTGGATTTGTCATGTTAGAAGAAGTTCCCCATCGAGGTCAATCTAATTAACTGTGAAACTGTATTTGTGATCTAAAGTCTTTAATGTCTCAGTAGCGAGGTGTTTTACCTGGGAAGAGTAAAACGCTGTTAACTGGACAGGTTAGCCAAACATAAACCTATACTAGTCTATAAACTATAAACTACTACATGTCTAGACAATATCTGGTCTTCCATACCGGTAAACTTTACAAGCCCGTGGCTCAGACTACATCCCCCTAACCTCCATATGAAGAGGGGATAGACGACACGAACATAACGTACAAAAGGCCTTTTGTGTTTCTAAATGACAGGCTACTACACACCCAGGCCTAAACACGGATCTAGATGTTACTGTTTGTCATACACAACATCTCCATGCTGCGTATAACAACAAGAACCTTCCTCTTCACCAGATCTTTTAATCTAATTGTTTTGAGAGGATACTTTGGAGTTTTTATGTGATTTCTATATGCATCAATACCTGAAGAACACCTCTAACACTCATAATGACTTCATTTTATTGGGAAAACACTTCATCATCACGGACTAAAGTGCAGTAAAACTTTTGTAAAAAACTTGCCTCTATGTCAGAGATGGCAGAGTTTAGTGTGCAAGACCAGTTGACAAGCCTCTTGCTTCTGTAGATGACTCCTTCTTCATGCATCCGGATAAAGGCCTCTTGAACTGCATAGGAAAGTTTCTGAACAAGGACACGGGTGCAAACATAAGAAAAAGTAAAATATCTCCATATCTTCACATTCTTTTCTAACTAGATCAAGGATTTCATGCTGTGAGAAAACTCACAGGATCCATAGTGAAGCAGGATCTTTCCCAGTCCAGGGAGCCGCCCAGTTTCCTCAGCTGGTGGTAGATACGGTCACCTTTCCTAAAAAGCCAAAGAGCTTTTTAATGTGTGATTATTTCAGTCTGTGTCCAGTTTAAATCTTTAACATCTGTTTTTCTGCTACTCCTTTTACTCACTCTGTCTTCCATTTCCACACTTCCTGGATGAAGTTTTCCCTACCCAGATCATGGCGGCTCATACCCCTCTCTCTCATCAGCTTTTTTTCTACCACCACCTGGGTGGCAATACCAGCATGATCACAACCTGGATTCCACAGAGTGGTCTCCCCTCGCATCCTGTGCCTGAAATCAATAGACGGAAATCCTTTGATTCAAGAAAAGCCTCACTTTAAATGATGAATTTCAGGCATTTGAACTTTAGAATAGTTGTTACCATCTGGTCAAAGTGTCCTGAATGGCGTTGGTGAGTGCATGACCCAGGTGAAGAGATCCAGTCACATTTGGTGGAGGGATGCACATCATGAAGATGCCACGAGGGTTATGGTCACTGATATTCTGCCTCTATGGAAGGTAATGATGGAAACAGACATGTTGTGGACAAAAAAACAAACAATAAAAAATATGATGTTTTTATCAGGTACTGTATCTTACCCCATACTCCGGCTTGAAGAATCCCTGCTTTTCCCACCATGAATACCAGGCAGCCTCCACATATTGAGGACTGTAGGAGTCAGGAAGTGGGCTAGTGACGTCTATCTCCAAAAGAGAAAGAGAACGCGTTGACATGTGGACTTAAACCTGATTGCAATATTACATTAAAGGTTATCATAGTGTGGCAGTGGAACCGTTGGCTACTGAAGAAAGGTTTTCAGTCATATACGTATACCAACTTCAACCATGTCCTAATAAATAGACCCTAAAATACAAAGACTGACTAGGCATGCTTCATCTAAATCTTCATTTATAAGGGAGAAATAATTCCCACCCAAAATCACAGTTCACCTTTTTTCGATCCAGGGGTAGTGGGGACATTGTACTGGATCACTTCCAACTCTTTCTTTTCGATTTTTGCTTTTTTCTGAAAGCAAAAAAACAAACAAAAAAACCCAAAAACGATCAGAACACATATGATAACGTTCAGTCATGGTTTATTTTTGCAGAAAAAAGCTCTACGTTTAATATAAAACAGATGTTTCTCAAATCTGCACGAGGCAACTTTGATTCTTACCTCTGTCGGTGGCTGCATCTTTTTCTTTGCCTCCATTTCCTTCTTCTGCTGAAACTTTTCAAGCTTTTCTCTCTTCTTAGCGTCTTTCTTCAGTTGGGCTTCTGTCTTCGGTGGGCCTGGAGGAGGAAGCATGAAAAACATCACATTACTGATTTCACAAACAAAATATTCATTAACTGTTGGACAGAACTTCCTGACCATTAGCTGTGACATCGACATCACTTGCAGAAACGGTAGTAGCAGCAGCATTCGTCTTAGGTGTAACGGGCACCATCTTCTCACAAAGAGCAATCTCCCCCAGAACCTTCATGAACTGTGGCTGATTTACGCAGGTTGTGAACCACCTGGTTACGTTGGTCAAGACTTTTCTATCCGATGGCTCCAACACCTAAATAAACAAAAATACAATGAGCTTCTGGTTGATTTGTTTATAGCTCAGACAAATGTATAAAGATAGCCAGACGAGGTTGTAGCTTGTGTGAGGCGATCCCTGACGTGACAAAGTCCTGAACATATTTTCTTAATAATTGTCCGATCCAATCGGGCTTTGGTCGGACACTCACACGTAGGACTACACAGGGAATAACACATTCTGATACTCTATAGTGGAAGATGGTGAGACAGCACACAGCAGGACATCAGGTCTCCAATGGAAGACCTGATGGAAGACTGCTGCCCCATCTCACCATCGGATCTCACTTCTGATTATGGGATTCTTCTCTGCAGGCAGAAGTCTGCCTAATCACAAATTAGAAGGGCGCTCATTCAAAAAGCTTAATTGACAAATGTTGACATTATAATTGACATGGCGTGCAGCATGAGCGATAGAAAACAGATCATGTGATATCACCATTCAGTTATTTTTATTGATGAGAGGGTCCGTGCTGCCCACGGCTAAATGCATTGCTGCCCATGCCGCCCACAGCTAAATCCCACACTGCAGATGGCAAACAAATTTACTTGTGTTCAGTGTTCAATCTATGAAAAAATAATCAGAAAAAAAAAATCAAGTATGAAGAAAAACCTGTTAAACAAGATACATACATATTTAAAAGGCAGAACGGCAGCTGCCACTACAGCCATATCAGCCAGGGTGATGCTCTCCCCCACCAGGAAAGTTCTTGGTTCCAGTGCCTGATCAAGAGCCTTAAGAACCCGCATCAACTCTGAACGGGAGCTCTGCTGGAGCTGAGAAAATGGACAAGTCATTTCAGGATAAAAAACCCAATGAGAATAATTCATATACAAGTCAAGTAAGTATTCGGATATATCCCTCACCTTCTTATCCATTCCAATCATCCCCATCAGTGGGAAGACGACAGCACAGGACACAGGGGTGAGTTCATTGTCTGCAAAGCTGAGCCACTGCCACACCTGGCTCTGCTGTTTCTTATCTATCCCTTCCCTCTTCCCTTGTGAGGCCAGGTACCAAGACACAGAACTAGCACCACTCAGAATAGAGTCTCCTCCACCCAGCACTAGGATTGGTCGGGAACATGCATTCAGAGATGCAGGTGGGTCCTCTGTGAGGGTCTTTGGAAGGGAGGATGGACAGAACTCTGCAGCAATGAGAACTAGAAGGCTTCTGAAGTCATCAGCGTGAGGGGACACGTAGAGAGTGGCCATCCCTGCTACACATAAACAAGGGATTTAAAGTTTGAACCTTTTTTTTGCAGTGAGTAGTTTTGCAAAGCCTGTGTGCTGTAATAGACAGAAGCCTTAAAAGAATGGAGTGGGTGTGTTTAACTGTAAATAGCTCAACAGTGTAAGCCCAGCCTGTAGAAAATAATGTACGCATTTAAGACAAACTGCTTTTCATAGAGTGGTAATTCATACTTTCTGTTCATTGTTTCAAAGTGCCAGATTTATAACTATATTAGCTTTCACTTGTCGCAAAGCTGTTCTTTGCCACCTGTCAAAAGCTGACATCTCAAGCTAGTGGGTCCAGTTAGCTTTAGCTAAGCGGACTTAGAGTTAAGTATTTATAAGTTTAATGCAGATGCCTACGCGTGTTTCACATGCATTCGTGTAGTCAAACACATTTTAAAGCGATTGTTGATTAATCTCGTGGTTTATTATTGGACATTTCCAAAAGAAGTTACACATACCTTTGAATGAAACAGAAAGCGGCGTCAGCTTAAGTAAGCATACACAAGCAGCCACTCATGAGTTCTACCACAGTCTGATGCAACGACAGCGGACACTTCCGGGTTTGAACTGCAACTTCCGCCAAAAAACGGAAGTCTGTAAATCTATTTTTTTTAGAAATTTCTTTTTATGTACGAATAAGACTTTATCGGAATCATTGAAAAAAAGAAAAATATATATACGTATACCAATAACAAGTGACAAAATACTGATTACTATCAATTCAACTACCAACGAGAGTTGGAGGTGTAAATTTGATTGACTCCATTTGTTTGTTTGTTTGCTTGTTTGTTGTCAACGAGATTTCTCAGTAAATTCTCTATTTCAAAGAAGGTGAATAAATCCAGAAAATTATGTTTTTGTTGATGAGTCATAAACTATTGATGATAAACTCAAAATACCAAATATAATCCTGGATACATTTTTGGAATTAGGTGTCATTACCTAATTTGGTACAGTAAATATCTAAGTAAGCATAGTTATCATTATTACTTCACCATAGTATATATGCTGTGATGATGGAAAAATTGATCCTTCACATATTGTGCTTAGGCACAAGGGGAGCCTATTTCTTCTTTCTGAGCATGAGGGAAAGTGCTAAAATGGCTCTTGTGTGAGTACTCTTAAACAGTGTTGAATAGCCTCGTCTGTAGCCATAAAATGTTTATTTACATTCTCTGAAATTAGTTTTCCAAGAAAAGCTTTGGCGCCAGTAAAAGTTATAGCTTTCAGATAAATGTACTGAAGTAAATGTACAATGTTTCACCATAATGTGTAGTGTGGTGAAAGCTAGAAGTATCAGAATTTTGAAAATAGCTATATTTCAAGCCTTTTCATGTGAGAAAAGGCTCCAAGCAAATATTCATGAAAAGTTTTACTGAAGAAAAAACAGATATGTAGCCTATTACCTGCTTTTATGCCTTACCTGCAAAACCAATTATGAAGTAACTTCTTACGGTTGGTTAATTCAGTTAAATAGAAATTACAATAAAATCAAGGGCCTCAACATTGTACTTAAATACAGTGAAAGGATCTACCCAATTTAATCTCATGTGAAATTTCTACCTATCAAATTTATAACCTTTTGATGTCATAAATATGAAGTAATATCAATTTACAAGTGTTTTTTTTGTGTGTGTGTGTGTGTGTGTGTGTGTTATTGTGAGTTTTTGTTCAGAGGAATCATCTCACTTTCAAGGGGGTCTCAACACAATAAAAACAAATATAAACAAAAACACCTTTAGAAAACAAAAACAAAAGAACAATCAAAAATCCAACATACAACAGTTACAACCACAAACAGAGAAGAATTGTGAAAATGAGTACAATAATGAAAACAACCACTAGATGACAAGAAAGACGCCATGAACAAATCCTGCCCAGAAAAAGAAAAATATGGCATGAACATAAATCTTTTGTGTTGTAGGTTCATAATTAGCAAAGTACGGAACATATTTACCATTTCACAAGCATATATGAAGTACATAAGTCATCATGTTTATTATTGTATTATTTATTATACAATAACACAATCTGTATTATTTAAAGGCTCATGTATGCAAATATTTATGATAGCAATTATTTACATTTTTTTCAATATGTAAGTCCGAAGGCCTTGAACAAAATCTTTTTTTTAAATAACACTGGGGTCTGAAATACAGCAGCTCATTAAACTATTGGCAAGAGTGAAGCGTGAGACTGATAGTGGCAAAACATTTTATTCACTTAAATTTGAATTTCAAGAAAAGGAAAGGCTTATTGATTGACATCAAATGAATGTACTTGGGCACAAAAAAAGCAACCATGTTTTTAGCACACTCTTGTGTGCTAAAAACAAGTCAACCCAAAACAGGAGTGAACATTTGAAAAGGCTTTTTTTCTAATCAAGTGGAGTTTGAACATTTCTCCAGCTTGTCACTCCGACTCCTGCCCAAAACCCTCTCTAGCTGCCCCAAAGATCATGTCCACCGTTCCCAATATCAAACCCCCTCCCATCCTAAACACATTAACCACCCCTTTTCCACTCTTCCACACCAGCTTCCCCAACCCTCCACCCACAGCTTTTGCCTGACCCCCCACCTCTGACATCACTGTTCCTACATATGTCTCACTCTGCTCCCACAGCCGGCCTCCAAAGAACCTGGTAACCCACCAACCGTTATCCAAAGCCCCCCCAAAGATTCCAGCTGTGTCTCCAGCTAGCGTCCCTGTTCCAGTGATCCCAGTGTAGCAGCTGTCCAGTAGGGCCCCCAGCATGGCGGAGCTGCAGTGGTACACAGAACAGAAGCATCTTTCCCCCACGCCCAGCAACATTTCTACAGCTGAGCTCGCCCAGGACAAGAGATCCGATGTCATGAAGGTGAACAGGTGGAGGGTATCTCCCGCCACTGTAGAGAGAACTCCAAGGTCTTCCTGAAGAACGTATGTCACCTGAGCCGAGATGAAACAAAGGAGACACTTTGTCATTTATATTATTTTAAAAAGGTGCGAATAATGAATCAACAGAACAGCCTGAGGTAAGGAAAGGTGTAAACACCCCGTACCTGCCTCACACCTCATTCCAGTCTCCTGAAGGGAGAACCTGAACACGTTTCACTGTTTCACTACAATTCTGACTACAATCAAATAAATAAATAAAATCCCAAGCGTTAAATTCAACATCTCAACGTTCTGAAATTCCTTCTGCTGCTCCGGACAAATTCTTTAAATCTGACAAAATAAACCTGTAGATGTTTTAAGCGTCACTCTTCGAGTGTGGAATCCTGTAAATATGGACCAGGACCCTTACGACCATAACGCTCTGCTGCCTTAAAGGTTAGGTTAGTAGAAATATTTTAGAGGCAACCTTTTTAGTTTATTTGATCTTTTAAAATCCTGACACCAATCCATAAATCAAAGGTTTTAGTCACCGGCCTGAAATAGCCCAATCCAATCATTCACATAAACCCCCTTAACTCAGGCGACGTGTCGCTACTAGTTGCTCTATATATGTACGTAAGAATAACAGCTAAAATTTTCTTAAATCTGACATGATGCCTTGATTCAGGAAAATCAGTGGTTGTAGCTCCGTCCAGAAGGGTAGTGTTAAGTTTTGAGCTACATATGAAAACATGAGGTTGATGGAAATGGTTAACAATGGCAACAATCTGGAGGGTTTTTTTTCATTTTCAATAGACAACCCATTTATTTGAGAATATTCAACCTTAAACTAACTTTACTGCAGCGCTTTAACATCCCTGAGCCAGAAAAGGAGAATCAGACCACAGACTCACTCACAGAACTTACATTCAGAGCAGTGAGCAGCAGCTGCTGGGCCAGGTAGCCTCTACCTACTGAGGTACGTCAGAAAAGACTCTTCTACTTGTATTTACCTGTGTCTAAATAGTAATCCACTAAAATTTAATAGCTTATATGAAGCAATGAGAGTTTTTGAACATCGCAAATTCACAAATATCTCCCCGCTGGAGAAGTGAGGCAGTGAACGCAGTCTGTCAGGGAACTTTAAAAGATGTGGGTCCGGAGGACAGCCAGAAGGGAAGGGTGAGATATTGTGGGGTTGCCTAGCAATTCTCAATTATCTCTCCAATTTTACCAATCTCAGATGACATTTTAAATAATCTGTTCTTATAGCTGAGTAGTATTTAGAGTGCACCTTTAAGTTCACACAAAAACATGTGCTAAGGCCTCAGTAGTTTGTATCACCTGTCCAGGAAACTGTGTAATCCTGGAGAACACAGGCTCCAGGGGCATTTTGAGAATGGAGACGGTGGTTGAGAGGACGTAGACCAGAGTGCTGCTGGAACCCGACTCTGTTTCTTCTTGATCCGCAGCCATGGAATCTGTCCCTTTACTCCGTCCTTCACCGTCACTCTCAGAAGTCGCTGCATCTGCTGGAGTTTCTTTCACATCAGGTTCCTCTGGCTGAGCATCCACAGCATCAACATGATCTCCAGTGATCAGATTCTCTCCGTTTTCCTTAATGTTCTCCTTTGAATCTCCGTTGGTGGTATCAGAACCATCCTCCCCTTCTACAGTGTCTAGCCCAGCAGTGTCCAAGTCTCCTTCATGCAGAATGCTGTCAGTTCTACCAGCGTGACTGTTTTGATCATCAACCAGCGTTTCTTTATTTTCAAGGAGCTCCTCACTGTGAAGACCCACTATGATTCCAACAGTCTCCGCATCTGCTCCACATCCTCCCGAGAACAGTTCTGCCACTTCAAGCTTCTCCTCTAGTTCCTTTATGCTCACTTGCCTCACCTCTTCCCCTGGCTCTTTGATTAACGCCACACTGAAGCCGCCCTTCCCCTCAGGGGCCGCACAGCACACCGCAGACCACAGGGGCTTTATCTGACAGTCATCGCCTCCATCCTCAGCCGCTCGGAATTCTCCCACACCGGTCAGAATGTAGAGATCCCCCTCTGAAGTGCTGCACTGGGGAGTGATGTTTGACTGGACCAGTGCCGTAACTACTGAGTCCCAGTGTTGCTGGAGGGAGTCTGTGGGCGAGGGAGGATGTGATTGATCCCCCTCTCCTCTGAGAAGGGATGGTACTGCTACTTCCAAACTTTCTGCTCCTTCTTCCCCTGTCTGGTAGAAGAAAACCACAAAGTTAAAACATGACTGCATGCATGTAATAAACCCCACTGTAATATATGCATCATTTTCAAATAAGAATCAATACATTTTAATGAACTCATCATTTTAGGTTGAGAGGCTCTTTGGTCTTATAGAGCGAATCCTGATTACAAGTGAAGAACAGGATGTGTGAACAATTAAAACTTCAGGTTTTACTGTCATTTCATATCATTTTTCACTGGTTTTCAAATGTAGAGATTTGCTAGAACAAAGGCAGAGCTGACTGTTTGGTGCAATGACTCAGAGGCACTGAGTTCTTTTTCTTTGTAAAGTACCGTTCACAAAATATGAAGAACTAAGGTAATAAAAGTTAAATAATTCAAACTGCAATGTCATATATGCAAACGTCTATCTGAAACAGGTAGCAGTTTAAACTGGTCATGGTGGGGCTAGTTTTAAATGTTTACAATGTGGTCCAGGTAAATTTATCTGGACTAGTTCAAAGAAAAACCTGAGGGGTAGTTAGATGATCAATGTGGTTAAAGAGAAGAAAACACCTTTTGGTATGTTCATATATTTATTGACATAAGTATATATATTAGCATGACCATTAATATGTAAAGAGTTTCTGAAATATTGGAGTTCAGAATCCAAAAAGATATGTAGATATTAACAATTAATTAGTGGAAGGTATTTTAATGTAAACTGGAAACAACAACAACAAAATAATAATGAAACATAAAGAACCATGAACGGTAAAACCAGAAGAATTCAGTACTTGAAGAGATTACTTTGGTTCATTTTTTGATGATTGCGTTCTGGAATAGCAACTTGTTCCTTTTTACAGTGATCTCAAAGTCCATCATTAACAAACATGATAATAATACTATCATAAGAAGTATGGGGGTCGCACCCTTACCACAGGTTCTCCCCCGACGTCCCCCTCCCTCTCTGTCCGTCCATGGCTGAGGCGGAAAGCAGAGAAGAGAGCTACGTCACATGTGGGCTTCGACAGAGTGGCAAACGTCTGTCCCCCCAGCAGAGAGTGGCAGAGTGGGCGCAGCAGTGGTCCGTGGGAGACAGCCTGCGGAGGTGTCTGTCTGTAGAAACAGTCACTGCAGAGGCTGAAGTCTGGATCTGAGCTGTCCTCGTCTGGAAGTGACAGGCCTGGGCCCACAACCGCCAGCAGCCAAAGAGCCACAGCTGCTGCAGTGACAGCTGGATGCAGCATGATGGTGGTGAGCTCAGCACAATCCCCTCTCTGGCTACAAGCACCCACTCAGAGAGAGAGGGAGAGGCTTATGAATTATCCAGTGGTTCTGGTATGGAGTCCGGAAAGATTAAGAGCCCGGGGCTGGCTGTTGATGGCTTCTTGTTTGCCTTACTTAGTCCTTCTTCTTTGCCCCAGGTTGTCTCCAAGCATATCTCTCCTCCTTTAGGTCAGCTGTACTCTGAAAAAATGCAGGCCCAATCTTGCAAACTCCCTTTCCCTGCCAGCCTCAAACCCTCTATCAGTTCCACACTCTTTATAACCTCCCTCTGACTAAACCTCCACCACAGAACTCCCTCCTCCCCACCCCTGTGTACACCTTTCTCTCCTGCTGCTGCCAGGTACAGAAGCCAACACCCATTAAATACTTTCTTTTACCAGTAAGTCTGCATTCCCAAACGATGGCTGTGCAACATTGGGTATACAACATTAGTCTTCTGTCTGAGATACTCTTACTGTGCTTTATTCTATACAGCACATTCCTGTAAGCGCTGACGCTCTTTCAGGTCAAACAGTGGCTTTGAAACATTCCGCATCAAGACTTCTAACTTGACCCTCCAGGTGAAGTTTGAGTGACTGAGCTCTAAATTTAAAAAGGTCAGTCCTGACAGTCTCAAAAACCTCCAGCTACCGTCTCACCAAGAGTGCAGAAATTTTGGAACTCTTCTTGGATTATGTCATCCTTTGCGGCCCACATATAGCAGCATGATCTCCTCAGCCTTGTAAGCGAGCCTGCTGGGACACGATGTAGATACTGAAAAACTGTTAAGCAGCAAAAACTTCTTTTTGCATGTAATGTAGCAGCTAGTCCTGTACCTGTTCCACAAACACCAGAAAAGCCAACCTTCTTTCATGTTGCTTAAGACTTATAGCCTTCAGGAGCCAAATGTAACTCTGGACTTGTCAACAGTGATACCAGGAGTCTTTCAGGAGAAGTGGAGAACGCACAAAGTCCTTCATCTGGCATGTGTGAAATTAACCAACACAAAGCTTCATTTATATGAGCTTTCCTTTTTCCAAAGGTGAATGTTGTTCATACAATGAGCTCTGACTTCTGCTAAGCTCTGGTATGAGAGTTTTAGGGTGTGTTGGTTTGGGTGTGACATCAGGTTATGAGGTTAAGGAGTGTTCTTAACCTTCACTGCTTTTTAAAACAGTGCAATGAGACAAACAAAGGATGAACGTACACCACATAAGAACCTTTTTTAAGAAAAAGTTCCCCTGGAGATTGTTGTCAACAGAATCCGTGAATCTGACTCAGAAGGTTATATTAAAAAGAATCATCTTGTCCGACACCGAAACATATTCAATTTATTCTAAGACAAATCAACTTTTAATAGGCAAAAAATACTAATAGAATTCCATTACTATTAAGTAGTTTTGATTTTGGACAATTTATTAAAAAAACATTAGAATAGTACAAACAAGTGTGTTAAAACTGCTTATAGCAAGATTCGAGATTTAACATTTGAGAGATCTACATCACACTTTATTTAATGGGGCTTTTATGTCGCAAGACAAATAAGCACAGATATTTTTGACAATAATTGCAACCAAACAAAAGTCCACCAGGGGGAGCTTTCTCCCTTTTTCTGAGAATGTGAAATGATTCAATGAATACAGAAGATTTGATATGTTCCATCTTTCAGATTCACTCATGCTCATATGTACAGCCTCTACAGCAACAATTTATAAATACAAGCAAACACACATTCCGGCTCACTCATTAGGAATGTCAATGACTAGTTCAGCCTCATCTCCCTCCCCTCTGTCTTCATCCCCTCTGTCACTGTCTCCCTCGCTGTCTCCATCCTCCTCCGCTGCGTCCCCACTAAGCATCTGCCTGGGAACCCAGCTGAAGGGACCGCTGGCTGCCGAAGGGGCCGTGGTGGCTGATGGGTAATTAGCTGCCATTGGGGCAACAACCTGAGAGGAAATAAGAATAGAGCAAACATTGTAAGGAATGATAAAGTGATAGAGATACGATGGAGGAATCGGGATAGCTGGCAGCACAAACAGACAGAAAGTAGGACATTAATGCAGCTTGTATGAGATCAAATACATCCTAGTCAGAACATTATATCAGTAAAGTACAAAAAGGGTTTTACAGGACTGAATTTTCCAATTTAAGGACAGACTGATCAGAAACTGTTAAATCAATGCATGACTGTGTTTCTGCGTAAACAGATCCAAAACGGAGCTTTGGACTGTTCAGAAAAATAGACATTTGTTACTTTGGTGCACTTAGAAATATTAACTAACAAAATACATTGCCACATTTCTTGTCGAATATACACATATCAGCCAAAACATTATAACCACTGACAAGTGTGAATAACATTGATTATCTTGTGGCACCCGTCAGTTTCAGTGGGTGGGATATAAAGTTCATGTGTTAAAACCAAGAAAAAGGGGCATTGGATGGATCTGAGCAACAGTGACATGAGTGACATTGGGATGATTAGATTCATGGTCACAGCATCTCCCTTACTGCAGGTCTCATTGGGAGGTTCCCAGTTTGCAGTTTGAAGTTTGCTTCCTTAGACCAATTCGCCGAATCGGTCTAAGGAAGGACAACAAGTGAATCAGTGACAGGGTTCATCAGGTGCAGTTGGCTCAAATAAAATATGTGAGAACACACAGAGATATCACAGGCCTGTTTTGGTGGAAAAAAGGAGGCGTACATATCATGAAGCTGGTGGTTTTAATGTGATGGCTGATTGATGTCAATGACATTGATGAATAACGGATAACGAAGAGGCTTATCTGCATTATTATTTTATTGGTGAGCGTCTTATTTTCCCCTTTTATTCTCACCTTCCCTGTAGCCTCTTTCTTGCTTTTAGGCATCTTTGTTTTTTTCTCTTTCTTCATTCGTTCAGCTGGGGGAGCCAAATACTCTGGGGGGAAGGGCATCTTCCCAACACACACCCACAGGCCCCAAACAACCAAATGACCACACAAACACACAAACACACATGCACAGGCAGTTTAACAGACAGACAGACAGACATACAAAACAAAATAAAATTACACACAAAGAAAATGGACAATGCAATAACAGTGAGGCCATTATGTGCATCAGAAAAGGAATAGATAAAACGTATTCATGAATAAAATGACAAAACAAGCAAATGAAAAATTATATCAATTCAAAACAAGGATCAAATTTACTGATATGGAGACGACTGTGGAAGAAATCTTACAGTTGATAGCTGTTTTTGAGGTGTAAGAATGATAAATAAAAACTCACAGTGTTGAGGTAGGGCCCAACACCTGATGGGTGTAGAGGATTCACACCAGGACGGGACAGCATGGAGAGATGAGGGGAGGAAGGTGAAGAAAGGGACACCCCAGGACTATTTCTTCTCCTGAATAGAGTACAAGAATTTATGAGAAACTCAGTGTGGGGTCAATAACTGCATGAAAACAGACAGAAGAGAAGAGGGAATATTCACTGATCAGCCATAGCATTATAAACACTGACAGGTGAAGTCTGAACAATATTGATTATCTGGTTAAAATGGGACAACAAGGGCTAGCTTTGACTCACCATGAGCATCAATGAACCCTGTCACCAGTTCATAAGTTGTCCTTCCTGAGATCACTTTGGAAGGTACAAACAAATACTTCTGCAGTTTTGGAGATGCTATGACCCAGTAGTCAAGCTATCCAAATTTGGACCCTGTCAAAGTGGCTCAGATTCTCATGCTTGCCCATTTCTTTCTGGTTCCAACCCATAAACTTTGAGAATTTTTACATTCTGTTGGATATATCCCGCCCACTGACTGGTGCTATTGCAATGGGATAATCCGTGTCATTCAGACTTCATCTGTGAGTGGTTATGTTATGGCTTATTGGTGTAGTTACTCAAGTTATCTCAAACCAATGGGTCCACATTTCTTTTAAAATCTTATGTTAAAATGTCCAACTTACTTCTTTGCTCCCTCTCTTTCCCTCTCCCGGGGTCCTTCTCCTTCACTATTGTCCGAAGAAACTGTAGCATCCGAGTCTGGAACAGATGGCAAAATCTTGAACTGACGGCACAGTGAAATTAATTAAATTCCTATAATAAAAATAAATCGGTGTACCACATTAATAATGGCTTCATAATTCAGTACAGCCTTTATTATGGGTTGTAATTACCTGATGAGTCCTCGTCCACCCTCTCATACTGAAGCAGCCTATCCAAAAGAAAGCTATAAAAAAACAAGGGAAGGGCATAGTTACTTACGTTTACATCGTCACGTTTATAATATACGTTCTCATTTAGTAAGAATGTAATCTCACCTTTTGTCCCTGGAAACTTTAAGAAGTTTTCTCTGGGCTCTTCTCAGCTCCTCCTGAAAACATTCCTGTTCCTGCAGCAGAGGAGCCCAACATGAAACCAGGCTTATAAGGCATATTCGCATATATAAACATAAAAACGTATGAAAATTGGTGTTACTTACGTAAACGAGAAATTTCAATTTTCGTTTAAGGTTTTTGTATTTCCGCTTGTAGTCAACTTCAACATCCGCTTGACCGTTCATTTCTGAATTAGAGCATATAAATGATGAAACCGTGAAACAAGTCCTCTGCATATACTTGTCCTCATTTGTGGACGCTGTTCTTTTCACACTGACAGTCTCTGAAAAGAGATTAACCTCGCTGCAGGTTACTGTACTTTATGCTAAGCTAACGATAGTTCGATAAATGGATACGCTAAAATAGCCAACACAACTTGATCAATGGCCTCGCGGGTCAATAAAGGTATATGAAGAGCTATTTGATGTCCACAACATTATTTTGACGATTTGCAAGACTATTTTTCCATCCTCGAAAGAAGATTTATACCTCTTGTTTGAGATAGTCTGTGCGACATGATTTTGTTTATTGTCGTGACGTCATATCCATGCGTCGGGATGGGTGGGACTTCGCTTTTCTTCTTCTTTTGTTTTAGCTGCGTTTGAAAATGTGCAGCGCATCTACTGACAAAGGCGTAAAAAGAGAGGAGATGACACATTTTAGGGAAATATGTACTTTATTATTTGTTATGAACCTTCTAGTCTTGATTCATGCTGCATTTAATTCACACTGGTAGCACTTTGAGATTTGATCCAAATGTAAAGTGCATTATAAATTAAATGTATTATTATTATTATTATTACATGTCACCTGTTAATATCTAGGTCATATTTGTATTGTTCTGCATTCTACAATGGTTGTAATTAATACTAGTCATCAATTGAGAGTACATATTATGTTATTACACTAAAAAATGGATGAATTGTTGTTTGAGGCTCATATGATTCCTTGACCATGAAAACCTAGCCCTAGAATTTGGACTCACAGTAGCATTTCTAGTCTGATAGATTACCATTATTTCACTAATGGTAATCTTAAAAATCTCGCAAGCAATTTAAGGTACATAAATAATTAGATCAATTCTATTCTATTCAGTTAAATTAGTGAACTGAATCGGCACAGTATTGTCAACAGGTTGATCTGAGTTGAGTAGTGATATTTGTCATCAGGGTAGAAAAGTTTGTGTAGGACCTAGTTAGAACATTCTGGAATTAGCTGGAACCAGATAAGACTTTGATGTGTTGTAGAGGTTGTGAGGTAGCAGGATCCACCCTTTCACCCAGCCTTTTGGTAACCCCTCACATTGTTTATTGTAGTGGGAAAAAGAAAACTTTCAAAAAGCCCTATCACACAATGTCAGAGGAAGTGAAAGCAGATTTCACCCATTTGTCTGGATCCCATCTAGGAGTTAGGAGGTTCTTCCTTGTCCTTCCTTTCAACCATCATATCAAAATAATGAAATCAGTCAAGTGGTTTCTTGTGTAAACCTGTTAACAGATAAATAAACACAGATATATAATACATAACATTTGCGTGAAAATCCATATTATTGATATTTTAGATTCTCCGTATTCTCGCTGAAACTGCTACTCAGCTTTGGAATAAAAATGTTGACTGTAATGCTTTATATATTTCCATATTGCATATATTATGCAATATGTATCAATATTTATCTTTAGCACTTTGAGATTTGAGGCAAATGTAAAGTGCATTATAAATTAAATGTATTATTATTATTATTATATTATATTTTGTTCTGTCATGTGTTTATGTTCTCTGCATTTATGTGGCATATTTCTTTATAGTATAGAAATAGATTCAGATGATGAATGGATTTTTGAAAATGGGCTCTTGCGTGATACAATTTGTTTTTGAATTCAAGACATCCCACCACAAAGCTCAGCACATAGAATGAAAGGAAGTCCATTAAGTTTGAGCTCCATATCTAAGATTCAGCTGCTTCCATTCAGTCAGGAACCGCTGCATCTTGTCCTGTCAGTGTCCTTTCCACCTGCCGCATACTGTAGTGCGCCAAGACTGCAGCTCAACCTCATCTCTGCACAGTCACTGGCCAGGACCTAGCAACATGAATTATAGATGAGGAACTTTTGCAGGGATGATAAATGCTGCTTCTGTGCACCAATTCCCAAACCCTGTTGTGTTTGTGTCTGTGAGTGCGGGGCAATGGGGCGGAGAGAAGAATGCAAGCACTGACAAGGAAATTATTGGATCCAAGGCAGCTTAAAAAAAGATGGAAGTAATTTGTGACTTGGCAGTGGAATGCAAAATGTACTCTTAAAAGAGCAGCCAGCAGTACGGCTAAATATTTATTTAGAGCCAGGAGGGTACAGAGACCCAAACAGCTTTCTTTAGAATGATTTCCATAGCATGCACTGTGGTATCTCTAGTTCTTATGGTGGATTTGCTTTTAGAAATCTAGAGCTCCACAACAAAAGAAAAGCATGTACAGTCTCCCCTCCAGGCAAAACAATTGTCAATATGAAAGACGGACTGACCGGCTCCCTCTTCACTGCACTACAGTTTTTTCTTTGTTTCTAAAGACACGGGCAGACAGAAATAGAATCCTATGTCTGCTGCAATAAATCGCCCCTGTGAACCATCTAGCAAGCCCTCCTGGCACCAGCAGTAGTCTGCCTCCTTAATGGATCCCTATGTTCCCAAGCCAAGCTGGGAATACTGACCTATACTCCTGCTTTCCTTTTATCCTGAGAGTTCTCTGCTTGGGAGTACGTCCTCGCAGCTCCACTAGTATGAACTTAATCTCTTTTTATCATACTGGCTGGTTGTGTTTTCACTTCTCTACTGTATGGTTTTAATGTCATGTCCTCTAATCTTACCCTCCTTTTTGCTTATTGACTTTGTTCTGCCTTCTTAAAAGTCGGCTGGATTTCTGTTTTTTTTTTCAACTTGTACAACTGGAATGAATCAAAACCCCAGCAAAGACACCACCAACACCTGCAATAAGAACCTTCTCTGTAATCACAAGGTAAGCTGAATGTTTGATGTTCTCATCTGCTGCTGTTTATAGATGAGTTGACATCAGATACACTTTGTCTTATTATTACGTGACTATTTGAAAATCCATATTTTGTTGGAATAGAAACGCAGTTTGCAGCATATTAAATCAGTAACATTTGTACTCCAATGTATAATTTATCTCCTTTTCTCTGCCTCTTCTGTGCGTGTGCATGTGTGTGTGTGTGTGTGTGTGTGTGTGTGTGTGTGTGTGTGTGTGTGTGTGTGTGTTACAGGAAAAGCTTGTACAGGCTATTAAAAGAATCAAGCATGAGGTAGACGTGTGCAGAGAGGCAGACAGAGAGACCTATGCAGAGTCAGTGGAGGTAGAGGTACTGTTGCTGCATTATTAATCCTTATCCTCTCAGAAATACATTATTTTAGACGCAATAACTGCAGACTGACACAAAATAAATGAACTTATATTAATCACATCGGTGCTGAAAATTGTTTTGAAAGTTCTATAAACTGATTTTTCATTAGTTACGCTGGCTGAATGTACGATTGTTCATATTTGTCCCTTTTCCTTTTTACAGGCCGGTTTTGATGCCTTGGAACGAGAAATCAGAGCCGAGATTCAGAACCTTCATCGATTCCTGGATGGGGAGGAGAGTAAGGCCCTGGAACGACTGAGGCGGGAGAGGCAGAAACAACTGAAGCAGTTGAAGGAAAGAGAGAAGAAAATAGAAGAGCAAGGGAAATGTCTGGAGACAGCCATCATCACGCTTAATAGCAAACTGGGTGAAGAGGACAGTCCTACACTTCTGAAAGTGAGGAGCTGTTATCACTGAAAAGATGAGAAATGATGCTTGTTAAAATACTGTACCTGTACAAAAGTGAAGGAGATGATGTACACCTGTAGGAACAGCTGATACGTGAGAAGAAGAGGTGGAGAGTAGTTCAGATTCTTTTAAACACTAACTTATATGTACAAGCCAAATGTGATTAATCACAAAAGCAGTCTTTATTTGTGACTTGGTGAATTACTGTTTCTAACTGTTCCTCCTGGTTGCAGCTCAAAGGGATCCAATCCCAGAGTTGCGGTTAATCGCTGTTAGCTGTTCTCGGCCTCTTCATCAGTGCTTATTGAGTCAATCACAGTCATTGATTGGCTAAATAGTTGACTCGACTGGTGTTGCAGGTCAAAATCAATTTCTCATTTGCGAGTGAATGGATGAAATCAGCTCAACACATAGGTCAGCATATAGACATGTGGAGAGGAGGGCAGTCTGACACTTTTCCCTTTAATCAGCTACCACTGACTTACCTAAAATGTTCCTGTCATTGCAGGAAATTCAAGATCTCGTAAAAAGGTAAGTGTATACATTAACTGCCCCTCTACTACTTCAATGACAGGTCATTCCTTTTTTCCCCATATTTACTGTCACTTCTGGAAAGTCATCCATCGTATCGATTCAGACTGTTGTGTTTTAACCAGATTTACATCATTCTGTTGTCACCTCTTCCTATTTTGTCCAAGCAGGTCTCGAGTCTGCTTTGTTCCCCCAGCAGAGGTGACCACAGAGGTGCGGTCCGGACAGCTTGTGGGGCCCATACAGTACAGGATATGGAAGCACATGAAAAGCATCCTTTTCCCAGGCATGTTAATTTGTGCCTTTTGATGCAATATATAAAAAAGCAACAAAACCTTATCTAATGAATTATTTGCTTGCAGGTATTACATCAATGACCTTTGACCCTGAGACAGCTCATCCCAATCTGTCCCTGTCTGAGTCTTGCACCTCAGTGTGGTTTGAAAAGGATAAGAAAACAAAAGATTGCCAGTCCAACCCCCAAAGGTTCCACTATTATTACTGTGTGTTGGGTCAGCAGTGCTTCACCACAGGCCGACACTACTGGGAGGTGGAGGTGGGATGTAAGACGGCATGGAGGTTGGGCGTGGCACGAGAAGATGTTCCAAGAGGGGAGATGGCTGCTACAGGCTCCTCCAGTGGCCTCTGGACCCTCGCCTTGACAAATGGATCTGTTGTGGCTTGCACGGACCCAAAGCCCACCAATATCAACGTATCTGCCCATCTTGTCCGTATCGGCGTCCTCTTAGACTGTGAAAAAGAGGAGGTGTCCTTCTACAATGCTATTACCATGGCGCCAATATACACCTTCGATATGGGAACAGTCCTGGTCCCCCTGCTCCCCTACTTTAACCCATGCGACACTGATGATGGGAAGAATGCGGCTGGAATGAGGATCTTTAACCCTTCGATATGATGGGGAACAGCTCTCACCAGCTTCAACACAGTTGGTCAAGAGGGATCAGGTTACAACGCAGTTTCCTGTATGCGTAGAAGAGTATGAGTATTACACTCAAAACTGAAGCAGGGTTAGGGGATTATGTCAAATAAATGAAATAAATGATCACTTATAAGCAAAACTCAGCAACTCATTCCTCCAATTTGTTGACCTGATACTTTTATACTTTTATAACATTATGAGCAAATCAGGAGAATATTTGAGATTTTGCAACATAAAAAATCCCTCAGTTTGGCCTTTGGTAAACTATGATGGAAGATTCTCACCATGTTTGTGTAGATTTGACCGTCAGGGATAAAATAATTGAGTTATTTATTAGTAACGTAAATAGTTGTTAAAAGCCGCTCGTTCCAATGTTATTTCAATTTATAGAAAAAGAAAGTAAATAAGAATACATTTTATTTGATTTTCCACCCGCTTAGAGCTTCGGGGTGGATGGCCGGTGTTAACAGCATTATGATGGTACTCTGTTTATAAATATCTCCGCTGTGCTTGCTATGCCAAGATGTGTCCTCACAAGATTCTAGTGGCTTAAAACCAGCCGGTCGGATTGTTGGCACTTTCAGCCTGAGGGTGGAGAAAGTGACACCTGACACTGAGGACAACTGATGTCTGACAGAGAGTGAGATGACTCATGAGGCGGCATGGACAGCTCTGAGACAAAAGTGTCCTTCAGCAAGTTTGTGGTGGAAAAATCAGGACAGCAGAAGAGAAAATGTCACCATAGCATATTTATTTTAGTATTCCATTAGACGTGAAATAAAGAAAGACATATTTTCTTTACAAAACATGTAAAACAAGGTCTAGAACAGCAGAAGTAAACAGAGAGGTTCAAGGCAGAGACAGCGTGCCAGTGGATTAAAAGGGTGGTTACCTTTACTAAGTTATTGGAGGTGGGTGTGAAGCCAGAATCCCCCTGGTACCGATCCGATGTCTTAACTCCTATCCCACCAGATTGAGCCGAGAGATGCTGGTAATATATGGACCAGAAGATTCTACTCTCTGCTTCTTTCCTGACTCTTAGTATGCAAGTAATTATATTAAGGTGGATGAAAATACTGTTTCAGAAGGTTTCCCACAAACCAACTTTAAGCAGAGGTTCACCAGAAACGTTCACAAACTCCCTCCCAGTCTCCCACCTGTGCCTTGAGAAATGCTCAGCATTCTTTCCTCTACCCAGAATGGTTTGGACCGTGACTGTGTCTTCTGCTGCTCAGTAACGTATCATAGGCCGGTCATGGTATCATTTTCTTCAGTCAAGTGTGCAAACAACTTCCAACATCTGAATACTCTATCTATCAAGAAAAAGTGTGGGCTCAAGACACGAACGCAGGCCAACAATCCCACAAATGTTTTAGGCACTAAACAAAGATAAAAAGTCACTAGAATTTCTCAAAGTTACAATATTGTTCACAATATCTTGTGGCTTTAAACACACTCCCACTAATGGCTGAAACACAGCACTGGTTTTTCTTCACATTGCACGACGATCGATGCAGGCACATGTATACCTTACTCAAGACAAATGAGAACACACACATCAAGTACAGCTGTCATTCTGTACAAAACGCCTGTGCACACACACACACACACACACACACACACACACACACACACACACTCAGCCGCAAATCATTTCAAATCACACATTATGTGTAGCCGAGACACACGGAAACTCTAAACACTGATGGCTGCGTTAGAGTATCAACCCTCAGGTCTGACACACACCAACACACACCAACACACACCAACACACACACGCACGACTTGATCAATAACAGACTGTTTGCAGGACATGCTGAAGTTAATGCTTTAGGTGGAACACATTTGAATACATATAAATACTGTGAGAGACTCGGTATGCTGGGAGTATTGTCAGGTTGTAAAGGCGATTAAGGAAGATATAAAAGATTTAATATAGAATGGATGTATTTTTAAATGATTTGGTGTTAAGAAGTTAGTGAACATTATTGTTAAGAGTATATAGTAATATATGTGTTTATATTTGATCTTCTGGATGTCGTATTGGTGAGAAATCAAACGTCTTAGCTCTTTTTGTTAAGTATAATACATCAACCGTCCTATTCGACAACATTCAGCCTTGAGGAGGTTGAACTTGAGCAAACATGCAATATTTACAAGTGTGTTGTATTTGTGTATCTGTGTTTATGCTCGTATGAACACAATCTTTAGCCCCGCCAAAATGCAGTTTTGGTTTACTAACAGATCCAGGCTATAAATTAAGGATTGTTCCGCCACTGATGTGATTCAGCCCACATTAAAATACCCTAAATAAAAACTTCCTGATGCTGTTTTTATTTGTTTAGTTTGTGTGTTATTTACCTAACATCTACACCCATGTTGTCATAATGCTTTATAAATACTGACATATTGTCTGATATTGACCGACTTGTATTAAAAATTGATTAGTCAAAAAAGTTACAAAGAAAAGACATTTGGTCGCAGATAATTCAATTTCTTACAATTTTCATGCATTTCGTTGATCATTCTTTTGAAGTTTCATAGATAGTTGTGCTTCTATCTATCTTGTTTTTTCTTGTTGTTATTGTTTTGTTTATGTGCACTAAACTGGGGCTATCATTGTTTTCCTACTGGTCAATTATAAGATGGGGTAGAAGCATGCATAAGTTAACGGTACCTTTTTCTGCACACTCCACTTAATATATATGAATATTATTTACTGTAGGCCGAACATTCACATATTCAAACTCGCACAGGACAGCGTTGGATGGTCGACGGAGGAGAGGCCTTGAGGAACGGAGCCATTAAGCATGCTAGTCATAATTGGTGAGGCTTTTAAAAAGATTCTAGGGAGCCAAAAAGTTTTTTCATTTTATTTCAAAAGCTCTAAATAATTGAAAGGGATGGTCAGCAGAGGGGAAGGAGTGAAAGGACGGAAGAAACGGTAGACAAAGACTAAATTTACCTTTGGAAAGTCTGATCCCATTAAATGCCTACAATTACTGTTGGCCTGAGTTTCCTGTTCAACTTTAGGTATAAAGTTTTATCTAGAGGAGAAATCCAGATCAAAGACAGTCAAGTATTTGACCCAGACTTCATGATGAATCCTTTAAAACACATTTAAATCCTACCAGAGGCTGTAAATAGTGGGGTTAGTATTATAAGTAAGCTTTTTAGTGTGTGGTTTAATAAGTTATGTAAAACTAATCATTTAAAAGTTAGCAGCCAACTTCAAGCTGGCTACAAAATGTCAACATCACCCTGTTGGTGTGAGGAGGAGTTTTCATTAAGTGTCCTATCAAAAGTAAATGTATGCTGCATTCTAGCAGGTTTGACGTAGTCAGAGAAGGTCATTTGTGTTGGTTATCCATGTGTTGATGCAGAAACAAGGATTCAGAGGGGAAACGATGATAAGTTAATGGCAGAATGATGAAGTTTGACGTATATTGTGTTGTCTTTGTCTGCAGTAGACGCTCCCGTCTGCTTGTGTCTTCTTATCTTGATGTTTGTTAGGCGTCTGGGAGTCAAACTTTGGGCAGTGGTTGTGTAGCTCGCGGTTAATAAAATGAATAGATGGTCTGTAGAATCATCAGACCCAGGTGTCAGATGTCAGGTGTTTCAATTCAAGAGGGATTAAATCTGATGATGGGCTGACAAACAGCAACCGACCGATCCCTCTCATTCTATCATTGAGATCTACAAAAGGAATGCCAACAGGTTTTTGATTTGAAATGAAATGTTGTAAACCCTTCTACGTGCATCATAATCGTGGATCTTGCAAAGGACTTGAAGGACTTTGCAGTCTGAACGTTTTACTGTGAATTTGCTAAAAGATGAAGTTTAGAGATCATTCTGGATCAAACAGTCTCAGAAATGAAGATTTCTTTTTGACAAGTGAGACAAAAAAGACCTTGTTAATACTTTCAGGCATTAGACGTTTTACTCACAATCATTGCCCCTGTCTCAATGGTCTCCTCATTATTTTTTATGGGGGTGTTCATTGTCTACAGTGGTGTTTGATGGAGAAACATCTGTAGCGCTCCTTTGATTGTGTTTCAGGGTCAGATCTCAGGTGGCGGTGGCTGAATTCTCAGCCACAACGCCATCTTTGCTGACCTCAAATGTGTCGCCACTAGTTTTCAGCTCCACTTCAGGGGTTTTAGGGGGGGCCGCTTTGGGAGCCGAGACTCCGATCACATCAGTTTGATCTGGGATTGGTTTGTCAGGTTCAGGACTACCATTGGTAATAGGTTCTGGTGCGGTCGGATTAGGGGGCTCAGGTGTGGTGGTCGGGGCACTCTCACTGACAATGGGAATGGTGGCTGGAGAAACAGCTGGTTTATACTCCGAGTTTGGGCTGGGTGGAGGCTTTGGGTCAGCTGGACCCAGAACAGCCTTGGGCTCCAGGTTAGGGGTCAGGCTAAGTTTAACTTCTGCTGTTTTGGCCTGATCCAAACTGACTTCCTTTGGCTGATCAGGGACTGGTTTGGTTTCAGCTACTGGACTGGGCTTGATTTCCATAACAGGTGGAGGGCTTCGCTTTGGCTCAGCAGCAGACGGAGGACTTGATTTGGTTTGAGGGGCAACAGAGATTGTAACAGCTGTAGACTCTGAGACGGGATCGGGAGCATCAGTGTCAGTGTCCAATGGGAGAGCGGTGTTGAAGCCAACGCCAGAGTCACTGGTCTCTAGGTTACTGACCCCAACTTCTTTAGAGGAAACCTCCAGACCCTTCAAAAGACAACACAGTGTGTTTGTATAGCACCATTCAACAACGGGACAATTCAAACGCTTCAAAAAGACAAAACATAACAGACAAACAAGACAATATAAAGATAAATGAGAGATAAACGTCGGCTATAGAGTAATAAAACGGAACAATAAAGGTCAAATCACAGCTGCAGTGCAGGGAAAACCAGGAACAAACTGTATAGGATTCCATAAAAAGCAGTGGCAAACCGAAGCACTTCAGGCCTTAATTTAAAAGAAGAAGAGGGTTGGAGCAGACTTCAGGTTTTCTGGGAGTTTGTTCCAGATATGTGGAGCACAACAATTGAATGCTACTTGTCCATGTTAGGTTTTGATCCTAGGGGCGTTAAGGAGGGCTGTCCCAGAAGACCTGAGATGTCTGGACGCTTCATGACATAGCAGCAGATCAGGATGTCTTTTCACCCTGAAGACTTCAAAGCTTCAGAAACTTAGAATAATATCATATCATGTCACACAGGAAACCGCTGCAAAGACCTGAGACCTGGACTGATGTGATCCACTGTTGAGCTTAGTACGGATTCAAGCAGCTTCGTTCTGAATAAGCTGCAGCTCTCTGAACGCAGAAAACAGCATAAAAATGGAGATATCATTAAAACCCCAAAGAGTCACAGGAAAGAGAATAAATATGAGATACTCTTACTTTAATATCTACCTCAGTGCTCTGAGATTTCTCTGTGGAGTCTGCTGCGGAGTTCTTGGACTCCTCGCTGAGTTTGGTGATGTTCTTGACCACCTATGAAGCACACAGAACAACCCTTGTTCATCAAAGAGGAAATATTAGCAGCTCGTCATCATGACTGTTCTTCATCCCTCCAACCTGTCTGAAAGCCTCTCCCTCATGCTCTTTGCCAGCGTTTTGGGCAATCTTCTCCAGGGCAGCAGCCCTCCTGGCTCTCTTCTTTATTCTGATCAGGCAGAAGAGCAGACAAACCAGCAGAAGGAAGACCAGCAGGCCTGAAAGGGCAATGATGGCCACATACAGCATCTCCAGCTTGTAGGCTGCAAGGAGGCATGGGAGGAAAGGTAAAGTAAGGAGACAAGGGGAGGAGTAAAGAGCTGCGCTGACTGAAGTGCTGAAATAGCAGTGCATTAAGACAGAGGAGACAAGAAAGAGGTTCAAAGGAAGGAAGAATAAGGTCCGCTTAAGAAAACATATATTGTTTTGTACCTAAATGTATTTTCATGCCTTTAGCAGCGATCATAAAAATATAAACCTTTCTTCAGCCCACTTTTTAAAACCTTTCTCAGGCCCATTTCCAATCTTACGTTCTATGCTCAGGTGGATGCTGGACACAGTGAAACCCAGCATGTCGGTTATATTGAACTGGCCGGCATCAGAACGCTTGACCTGATCCAGAAAAACCAGTGACCCATCCAAGGAGACACGGTCCTCAAGACGAAGGTCCACAAGGGCCTGGAATGCAAAGAGATCAGAACATTTATATCTCCGTCTTAAAAACGGAGGAGATATAACGTAGATAAAACTTAAATAACAACACGGACTATTTATAAAGACTTTCTCTTTGAAGGAGACTCAAGAAGAAACACATAGAACACATTTAGGATTATTGTTTGGTTCACATGTTATATCACGTGTTTACTTTTGCTGAGTTATAGCCTACATTATTATGGATATAATCAAATTCCTGATCAGCCATAACATTAATACTACACTCCTTATGTTGTTTTCGCCCCTCTTAGCACCAAAACATCTGTGTGATGGACTCTGACACTAATTACAGATGCAAATAAACTGGAAATGTCTGGAATAATATTCCCTTAGGATGATTTTAAGAAATGTGTATCGCAATTTTGTGACGTTTTTCTAGGTGTTCTTCATTTCAGACGAGGTCAAAACTCACCGCAGGAACCCCTGGCTTTAGATTGTAGATCTATGAAACTTAATATTAAGATGGTCATACCGCTATTTCAAATATTGAAGCCTAATTGTGCATTTTATAATAGAAACATATACGCAGTGTGTCATGTTACTAAGAACAAATATTCTATATGATTTCTATCTCTGCTATAAAGTAGAGAAAATAAGAAGTGACAACAGCGGTAACCATTAGGTAATAAGATGCTGGAGTTACACTCGTGAATTCTCCCTTGTCCAGCAGCAGGCGGGGCTTGGGGTCGTTGCTGGGGCGGTAGTAGAGCTGAACCAAGGAGCTGTTTAGTATCAGGTTGATCTTCAGTCGGCTGCCGTATGGTAAGGTCACGAAGTTTTGGTGCTCTGAGACACAGAGAGTGGAGGAGGAAGGGCGAACAATCAATCCACAACATCCCTTTTGAAAACTTGTGGATCACATGAAATGCATTAGCCCGATAGAACCCATTAAGGATTCGGTCTTTAAAAAGCCATTATGGGCAAGCAGGAGGAGAGGAAGAGTGAGAGAGGGATCAACAACCTCCTGGTAGAAGGTGCTGCTGGTCACAGAAAAGACATCAAGCATGAATCTGTCTGAGTTCTCACCTTTGACGTTGAGGCAGACTTTCTTTCGGATTGTACCTTCGGCGTCTCTGATGGTGTAACTACCCTCATCTGCACCGGTGACGGCGCTGAGGGTGACTTGGCGCTCGCTGACACTGATCCGACCCCGATAGCCGTCCCCGTGCTTCCCTGTGGTGGTCAACAGCATCTGAGCGGTACTGCAGGAGGCCAAGGACGTGGGTGAAACACGGAGATAGTGCGCATGTTGTCGTGGTTTAGGGAATGTCATTACAGATTCTTTCTCTTAAGAATGTTTTGCTGACTTTACCTGGAGGTCTGGACGGCCTCCACAGCGCTGGGCCTGTACTCCAGGGTGATCGGAGGAGTCAGACCTGTCACGGGAATCTGGAAGTTGCCTCCATATCGAATGATCTGCTCATGGGAGCAGTCTAGAAAGTAGAAGCAGTGTTCAGTGTTTGTTCTCCAGTAAAAAGAAGAAAGAGTTTAAACAGGTGAGAGAACGAATACAGAAAAAGGTTAAAGTGATGGAAACGACAGGTAGAGGTGAGGCAATGAGGACGAGATGAAGAGGGTGTGGTTAACAGATGTAGAAGAGATCAAAAGAATAAAGGAGCGTTGATCTAAATATATCAGGGCAAATAACATGAAAGTGAAAGACAGTGAATAGAGTATGAGAGGGAAACAGTGGAGAGGAGTGGCTGGTGTCAAATAAGCTGCATAATTACTGCCCAGCAGCTCTGGGGTCTGAACACGTTCTCTTCAACACAGACTTCACCTCACAAAACATTACAACCTCCGAGTCAACAAGCGCTCTGCTGCAGCTCCTCCTCCACGCCTCCTCCTCCACGCCTCCATCTACGCGCTTGAATCACTCAGAGTACATCTCTTCAGAATTAGAAAAGAGCCGCTTATAGGAGCGCAGACTTTCACTGAGGGGGTCGGTAACCCCATGAGAAAAAAAAGTGACCCTTGGATGATAATTGTGTTTTAATTTTAAAGGGGCAAAATCACCTTCTGACTCTAAAAGGTTCAGAAATGTTCTTTTAAGGTACAGACAAAGAATGTACCAGTGTTCTGAGGTACTGCTGTGAATATCGGTACCGTGTCGGGTCCATTCCTGTTCCTTGAGTTCTTACTGTGTAGTGGTTCTGATGTTTTCCAAAATAATCTGATACCAAGCTTTACTTACATACAATATGGAAATTAGTCCAGCATGGAAAATATACTTTTGGAAGTAGAATTACGTAAGAATCATCAACATTGCCGATTATATACTTTTACTGATCGTATAAAAAAATTGCAGCAAATTGGACTTGAGACTTCCCAACTTTTGCATTATTTCACAACTTCTATCAGAGGTCGGTCTCAGAGTTTGGGTCAGGTGGTTCCACTGTAAGAAGAATAAGTAAGAGGAAATTCTGTCTATTCTGGAGCCGCTCTCTTCCCTCCGACAAACGTCATGGAATAATGTGAATATTGTATCATGTATTCATCGGCTCAGGTCTGATTATGACTTTAATAATGTAGCGTCTCTGTTATGGAACTGTTGATAATAAATATATGAAATGACTCCGTCTAGGAGAGTTCCCTGGCCGGTGAGGCTGGGTTCTAGGACCGTCCCTGATGAACCACACACTCCTGTCGAACCGGTACCTCGGACTATGAGCTCGATGCGTCTGACGTCCTCCCGGTTGACCGGATTCTTTATGGTGTACAGACCCTCGTCTCCCTCACCGACAGTGTCTAGAATGAGGTGCCTGAGGGTTTGGCTGAGTTTGGCCCGACCGTTGATCACGGTTCCGTCCCGCACCAGAACCACATCGGACGACCGTGGAGAAGATCTGTTCTGGTACCTGACCTCCAAATCCAGTGAGGGAAGTAAAATGAGGAAATCTTCTCCTTGGAACAAGGTCATGGATTCTTCAGAGACTGGATTAAACAGCGGGCAGAAGAAGGATATATTTGAGGTTTTGGTATATATTTGAGGTAAACTGTATATTTATAATTGATGAGGGTCTCAGAGTCTTACCATTCACGGGGGCAGAGAGAGCTGCGAACAAAGAAGAAAGAAACCACCAATTAAACGTGACAAAGTCATATTAAATCTTTTTTCACATTCATTGGAACTTCACTTATAAATTAAATGTATTATTATTATTATTATTACTTAAACTTAAAACAACAACTGTGTTTCTTCTAAACGCTACAGCGTAACATGACAGATGACGAAGAAGAAGAAGAAGACAGATCTTCCTTTAATGCAGGTAGAAGAACCCACCTGTGGTGAGCAGAACGCTCAACGCCAAAACTCTGATTGTTACCATCATGGCTGATTCTTCCATTCCTACAAACACAAAGGCAGGAGTTCAAAGGTCACGTGACAGGCAGCATTAATGTATCACCTTTGTTTTTACACATGTGTTACTTCTGGAAACATGTCGGAAATCCTTAACAGTCACCAACTCAATTATTACATCACTGGGCTTGAGCCGGAATACCGAACCCCAAGTTGTTCCAAATGGCTGTTCCATCACTCTGAGAATGTTGCTGTGATTGTGCGAAGGTTTGTCTGAATGGGTGAATGTTG
The DNA here is from genome assembly GCA_037951165.1 of Lophius americanus. Classification (NCBI taxonomy): domain Eukaryota; kingdom Metazoa; phylum Chordata; class Actinopteri; order Lophiiformes; family Lophiidae; genus Lophius; species Lophius americanus. The sequence goes on along the minus strand of JBBDHG010000203.1, from coordinate 697,226 downwards.
GTGTGAATGGGTGAATGTTGGTGTGTATGGGTGAATGTTGGTATGAATGGGTGAAGGTTTGTGTGAATGGGTGAATGTTGGTGTGAATGGGTGAATGTTGGTGTGAATGGGTGAATGTTGGTGTGAATGGGTGAATGTTGGTATGAATGGGTGAAGGTTTGTGTGAATGGGTGAATGTTGGTGTGAATGGGTGAATGTTGGTGTGAATGGGTGAAGGTTTGTGTGAATGGGTGAATGTTGGTGTGAATGGGTGAATGTTGGTGTGTATGGGTGAATGTTGTTGTGAATGGGTGAATGTTGGTGTGAATGGGTGAATGTTGTTGTGAATGGGTGAATGTTGGTGTGTATGGGTGAATGTTGTTGTGAATGGGTGAAGGTTTGTGTGAATGGGTGAATGTTGCTGTGATTGTGCGAAGGTTTGTCTGAATGGGTGAATGTTGGTGTGAATGGGTGAATGTTGGTGTGTATGGGTGAATGTTGGTATGAATGGGTGAAGGTTTGTGTGAATGGGTGAATGTTGGTGTGAATGGGTGAATGTTGGTGTGTATGGGTGAATGTTGGTGTGAATGGGTGAATGTTGGTGTGAATGGGTGAATGTTGGTGTGTATGGGTGAATGTTGTTGTGAATGGGTGAAGGTTTGTGTGAATGGGTGAATGTTGCTGTGATTGTGCGAAGGTTTGTCTGAATGGGTGAATGTTGTTGTGTATGGGTGAATGTTGGTGTGAATGGGTGAATGTTGGTATGAATGGGTGAAGGTTTGTGCGAATGGGTGAATGTTGGTGTGAATGGGTAAATGTTGGTGTGAATGGGTGAAGGTTTGTGTGAATGGGTGAATGTTGGTGTGAATGGGTGAATGTTGGGATGAATGGATGAATGTTGGTGTGAATGGGTGACTGTTGGTGTGAATGGGTGAAGTTTTGTGTGAATGGGTGAATGTTGGTGTATATGGGTGAATGTTGGTGTGAATGGGTGAGTGTTGGTGTGTATGGGTGAATGTTGGTGTGAATGGGTGAATGTTGGTGTGAATGGGTGAATGTTGGTGTGAATGGGTGAATTTTGGTGTGAATGGGTGAAGATTTGTGTGAATGGGTGAAGGTTGGTGTGAATGGGTGACTGTTGGTGTGAATGGGTGAATGTTGGTGTGAATGGGTGAAGGTTTGTCTGAATGGGTGAATGTTGGTGTGAATGGGTGACTGTTGGTGTGAATGGGTGAATGTTGGTGTGAATGGGTGAATGTTGGTGTGAATGGGTGAATGTTGGTGTGAATGGGTGAATGTTGGTGTGTATGGGTCAATGTTGGTGTGAATGGGTGAATGTTGGTGTGATTGTGCGAAGGTTTTTCTGAATGGGTGAATGTTGGTGTGAATGGGTGAATGTTGGTGTGAATGGGTGAATGTTGGTATGAATGGGTGAAGGTTTGTGTGAATGGGTGATTGTTGGTGTGAATGGGTGAATGTTGGTGTGAATGGGTGAATGTTGGTGTGTATGGGTGAATGTTGGTGTGAATGGGTGAATGTTGGTGTGTATGGGTGAATGTTGTTGTGAATGGGTGAAGGTTTGTGTGAATGGGTGAATGTTGCTGTGATTGTGCGAAGGTTTGTCTGAATGGGTGAATGTTGTTGTGTATGGGTGAATGTTGGTGTGAATGTTGGTGTGAATGGGTGAATGTTGGTATGAATGGGTGAAGGTTTGTGTGAATGGGTGAATGTTGGTGTGAATGGGTGAATGTTGGTGTGAATGGGTGAAGGTTTGTGTGAATGGGTGAATGTTGGTGTGAATGGGTGAATGTTGGTATGAATGGATGAATGTTGGTGTGAATGGGTGACTGTTGGTGTGAATGAGTGAAGTTTTGTGTGAATGGGTGAATGTTGGTGTGTATGGGTGAATGTTGGTGTATATGGGTGAATGTTGGTGTGAATGGGTGAGTGTTGGTGTGTATGGGTGAATGTTGGTGTGAATGGGTGAATGTTGGTGTGAATGGGTGAATGTTGGTGTGAATGGGTGAATGTTGGTGTGAATGGGTGAAGATTTGTGTGAATGGGTGAATGTTGGTGTGAATGGGTGACTGTTGGTGTGAATGGGTGAATGTTGGTGTGAATGGGTGAAGGTTTGTCTGAATGGGTGAATGTTGGTGTGTATGGGTGACTGTTGGTGTGAATGGGTGAATGCTGATGTGAATGGGTGAAGGTTTGTCTGAATGGGTGAATGTTGGTGTGTATGGGTGAATGTTGCTGTGATTGGGTGAATGTTGGTTTGAATGGGTGAATGTTGGTGTGAATGGGTGAAGGTTTGTGTGAATGGGTGAATGTTGCTGTGAATGGGTGAATGTTGGTGTGAATGGGTGAAGATTTGTGTGAATGGGTGACTGTTGGTGTGAATGGGTGAATGTTGGTGTGTATGGGTGAATGTTGGTGTGAATGGTTGAATGTTGGTGTGAATGGGTGAATCTTGGTGTGAATTGGTCAATGTTGGTGTGAATGTGTGATGGTTTGTGTGAATGGGTGAATGTTGGTGTGAATGGGTGACTGTTGGTGTGAATGGGTGAATGTTGGTGTGAATGGGTGAAGGTTTGTCTGAATGGGTGAATGTTGGTGTGTATGGGTGAATATTGCTGTGATTGGGTGAACGTTGGTGTGAATTGGTGAATGTTGGTGTGAATGGGTGAATGTTGGTGTGAATGGGTGAAGGTTTGTGTGAATGGGTGAATGTTGGTGTGAATGGGTGAATGTTGGTGTGATTGGGTGAATGTTGGTGTGTATGGGTGAATATTGCTGTGATTGGGTGAACGTTGGTGTGAATTGGTGAATGTTGGTGTGAATGGGTGAATGTTGGTGTGAATGGGTGAATGTTGGTGTGAATGGGTGAACGTTGGTGTGAATTGGTGAATGTTGGTGTGAATGGGTGAATGTTGGTGTGAATGGGTGAAGGTTTGTGTGAATGGGTGAATGTTGCTGTGAATGGGGGAATGTTGGTGTGATTGGGTGAATGTTGGTGTGATTGGGTGAATGTTGGTGTGAATGGGTGAAGGTTTGTGTGAATGGGTGAATGTTGGTGTGAATGGGGGAATGTTGGTGTGATTGGGTGAATGTTGGTGTGAATGGGTGAATGTTGGTGTGAATGGGTGAAGGTTTGTGTGAATGGGTGAATGTTGGTGTGAATGGGGGAATGTTGGTGTGATTGGGTGAATGTTGGTGTGAATGGGTGAATGTTGGTGTGAATGGGTGAACGTTGGTGTGAATTGGTGAATGTTGGTGTGAATGGGTGAATGTTGCTGTGAATGGGTGAATGTTGCTGTGAATGGGTGAATGTTGCTGTGAATGGGTGAATGCTGGCTCGTGTTGTAAGTGTTTTGGTCGAGCCGACTAGAAAAGCACCATATTAATACAGGATCATTTAAAATCAATAACCGTCTGATCACAATAACTTGACTTAAGTGATGCATCATCCTAACAACTTCTTCCTTTTATGTTTAAAAAAAGAAAAACGTTAACTGGTTACACAATTAAATGAACTGTGATTGAGTGTAAAATGTATGTCGTAAATACTGAGTTTATTTGAGTCACTAGTGGAAGTCATTTTTTCAAAATCATCAAGGTTTCTCTTTTTAGAGTGTTAAATATTTGTCTCAAAATTCTGCAGGAATAAAATGATGTTATATTGGTGCACCAATAATAAACAAGTATTTAATTACTGTCTTATTGTTTAGGTGTTTTTTTAGGAAAAGGTGTGAAAATGAATTTTTTTTGAAAGAGACTTAAAACATTTCAGAAAACTGGATGTATTTAAGAATTTAAAATTTATATAAATAAGTTATATTCTTGAGTCGTACTTATTCATGGAAGTTATAAATACTTAAGTTGAAGTAATATTTTGCGTTCTCTTTTTCCAGTTTAGAAACGTCCGGTTGAAAGATAAAAGTCATATTTTCATCATTAATTCCACCTCATTTTCTGCTGTTTGATGTTAGACCGGCGTTGGGTAACCGTTTCATCTGTTGGATCTTATTCTGCTATTAGTGGAGGAATAAATGATCCTTTGGCACTTCTTATTTCTGGAGGAGCTTAACTTTTCCGTGAGCATCTACTGACGTGAACATCATGAATCATGTAAGCCGTACGTCATTCTGCTGGAGGCACTTTTTGGTTTTATGCCCAGAGATCAAAAAAAAAGAAAAAAGAGTTTCTTGGAGGAGGAGATTTGTCATGTTTGCAGTGAAATGTTTGAGGTCAAAACTGCTAATGTCAAAAATGACATACTCTGCAGTTACACCACCACAGGGATGATCGGTGATCGGTGATCGATGACCGGTGATCGGTGACCGGTGATCGGTGACCGGTGATCGGTGATCGGTGATCGGTGACCGGTGATCGGTGATCGGTGACCGGTGATCGGTGACCGGTGATCGGTGATCGGTGACCGGGGATCGGTGATCGGTGATCGGTGACCGGTGATCGGTGATCGGTGACCGGTGATCGGTGATCGGCGATCGGCGATCGGTGCCTGTGTGTGAGGCGTTACAACCTTCCCTGTATTTGTGTGGGTTACCTCTTGCTGCTGCAGCTTCCTCCAACAGTCCAGAAAGATGCAGCTCAGGTGATGAGCGGTAATACCCTGAGCTGCCTGTAGGTGTGACTATGTGTGTGGAGGCTTGTTTGTCTCCATGTGATGGCCCTCTGAGGAACTGCTGATTTGTCCAGCATGCACTCTGCCTCTCAACCACTATCAGCTGGGATAATCCCCAACCACTGAGCAACCCTCCAGAGGACTGATGTAGAGGATGTTCATGTGTTGGTAGAATCTAGCGTTCTTTTACACACTGACATGAGGTTCAGGGTTTCTTAGTCTGGTCTTGATGCGGAGCAGGGAGTCTTATGATTTGTCTACATAGTAGATGTGATCATATTTGAGTCAAAGTGACTCTTTTAGTTTGTTTCACTAGCGTCCAAAATGTCAACTACCGACTTCTGTCTCAAAGCCTCAGATCACCGCCAACATGTAATCAGTTGGTTGCTGGATTAAGGTCAATATGTGAAGCCAGCATAATCTGAGTCTGAGTCTGTAGATGGAATATGTCGATTCACTGTTACATACCGTTACACACCGTTACACACCGTTACACACACACCTTCATAATACCAAAATTAAGTTTATTTCAAGACTCTAATAAAAAAAAAAGGGACAACATCAAATTAGGACTAAATTGAAAACCTGCTCCTTCATACAGCGACGTCACTGAGGTGTAGACGTGAAGCTTACATGAGATTGAGTGGATGTTCTCCAGCACACAGACATCAGAGGTCATACATCAGACATCAGAGGTCATACATCAGACATCAAAGGCCGTACATCAGGAGGTTGTAGGTTTCATTTTAAAGCCCAGGAGGAGTGAGGAGCCCAAATGTTCGGTGTCCCACAGCAATGAAAGCCATCATGCATCAAGGTCGTATTCATCAAACTTCAAAAGTCACATATGAAAGAAAAATGTACTTGCATACACTTTCTTTCTTTCTTTCTTTCTTTTTGGTACATTATGAAATTAATTAAGCCATCTTAATGGCTCTTAAATAAAATTACCCTGAGAATATTGAACAAACCTTGTCGTTAAAGTTCCATTACAGCCGTCTTCCCTCGCTGGGCAGTTAGTTATTGTTGGACTCCAGATATTTAAAAACAGCCTGTGCTGCAACTTTTCTACAGAAATCCAATGACCCTGACTTGATTGATTGATAGAATAACTGAGATCCATTATTTATCCAAAAGGTACGTGTCACAGTTTCAGAGTTTGTCCAGGTCTATCAGGACCACCTGTCTTTGGATCACTCTCAACGACTGTCTGTTGATCACGTTTCTGGATAAAACACTCAGGAATCTCCAGGTAATGAATTTAGTTGTTTCTTAAAGAGCCAAACTCTTTTAGTATCCAACAAGAAACCTCCAGAATGAGAAGGGCTGCAGGCCACAACACCTTCTCTGAGAAGACTGACAGTTAACTGTAACACTGGATGAATTATGATAATGTGAGTGTCTTCTGCTGCACATATGTGGCGATACGGAATGTTGTTCTGTACAAAAGAGATGTTTCCGCAGTTTTGGTTTGAGAAGCCCAGGAGGGGAGATGGAGGGAAGAGATGCAGGGATGACTGTCACACTTTACAGCAGCTGATAGACATGCAGTGAAGAGAAAAACATCTCACTGTCACACAAAAGACACTACAAGACATCCATTTCGTGCTGTAAAGGATAATTAAGGCATCTTCACAGTGTGTGTGTGTGTGTGTGTGTGTGTGTGTGTGTGTGTGTGTGTGTGTGTGTGTGTGTGTGTGCATGTGCGTGTGCGTGTGTGTGTCTGCCACCTGTCTGTCTTTGTCTATATCGTCTATGTCATATAAGAACATATTTATAAGGAGAACTAGTATAGAAACCATTTTCTCTGATGGGCAGATGAAGAGAATTCACATTTCCCAGAGTCATAATCTGACAACCAAAGGTGATCACAAATGACAAACGGCCTTCCACCATCTTCTGCACTGCTGCATCTCTACTTCGTGCCACACTCTGGGCAGGAAGCCTAAAAGTCCAATGATTCTTATTGCATCTGATGGAGAATACGGGAAAAGGCTGCGTCATAGAACGCCGCGTCTTTTAGCAAACAAGCCATTAATGTTGTTTGTCACGTTAATCTGTACAACTCAAATGACATTGCGTTGTCATTTATCCTTCATTTGAAGCTTAGAGACTCGCTTGAGGCCGGCATATTATGGTCTGATCATAAATTTCACATAAAACCTGTAAATCCACACAGTGACCTGTGATGTAAGATGGGATGACTCGGGAGAAAAAACAGAATTGTGTCCATCTGTCATGGCAGAAGGCCCTGGGGTGTCATCTCAGACAATCTGCTGTTTGTGCTCGAGATATGTGGGGCAAGAAATCCTCTTTATTTCTGTGTCATTTTGAGCATTTCAGACGACTTCAGCGGCCGCCTCCCTGGGCAGAAACCTTTCAGCGCATAAAATGACATGAAATAAGTTCTTTTATATTCACACGCTGTCCTCAGCCCGAATCCCATGAACAAATATGCTGACTCTCATTTCCCCTCATCTCTGATTTACAGCCTTGGATGTTCTTCTTCTCCTTCTGTCATAAAGACCCCGTTCATCTCAACTAGCTGTACCTCTGATTGACACCTGTTTAGCCTCAGCGACTTTCTCTCCCCCATATTTCATCTCCTCAGTATAGGAGTCAAATTTAACCGCTACCTATATCCAGACATCAACCTAATTTTCACCTTTGTTTGTGTATTTCAGTCATCCTCTCGATCTGATATAATCTAAACCAGTGCATTCCACTCTGATATCAAAGGCCCTGTCTGTGTTCCTGTCTCTCCAAACGTGCTGCTTACATGAAGGACAGATAGGTCTTTGTCCGCAGGCTTTAAAGAGGCGGAAATCCCTGCAGATGTGGGGACTCCACAAAGCAACTCCTGTCTTTCCCCTTCATCATTTTCTCTTTCATTTTAACTTTACTCTTCTTTTTTTGAACGAGTGATGAGGAGAGAAGGCTCTAGATGGGAATCGTGTCCTTAAAATGTACGTATGCACACACTTTACCCAGCGCTCACACCAACAGGCATTCATAAATCATGAAACAACAAAAAGAAAAAAAGAATAGCTGCATGAATAGAAAACAAGTCTGGAAATTGATCAGCGTTTACTGCCAATGATTTCAAGCATAAAACTGGTTTCCATCTGAAGTTTTTCAAATGCAAACCTTCCTTATTTGCCCCTAAACATATCCCTCATATCTCCCGACACACATAGAACGACGAATGATGCAGTGACAAAAAAAATCAGAAATCCTGTCTGGATAACATCCAGCTATGTCATTTTGGAAGTTTATGGTAGATAGAAAGTAACTGCATGAGATGACAACCGATTCCTCCCCCAAAAGGCAGATGCAGGGAACCAGAGGATACGTCTTGATATAGGTCTCCACCATGTTACATGCATCTGTCAGAATCATTCAGCTCTGTGATATAAGGGAGGAACGGTGATGAAGGGGGTCATGTCCACTATAGACGGATGCATTAAGATAGGCCCACACAAGACGTGGATTCTTTCTGCAGAGACGATATTCTAGTCGGGCCTGTAGAGAGCTGTTGTGTGCAGCTCTGCACATTTGAGCAGCACTGCAGGTGGAGACGAGCAGCCAGAGGCAGATAATGGATGCTGTTAGGCTGAGTGTTCACTGTACAGAACATTTACCATTTTGGACCACTTATGAAGAGATATGGGATCCGACATAGAAGAATATGACAGTATAAAATATAACATGTGACTTAACCATGTCAATTCTATATTGTCTTCAATCTACTGGTTGACTGAACACAGCAAATTTGTATGCAATTTGTCATTCAAGCTGTTTACATCCCAATAAAATAAAAATACCTTCCATCCTACAAAATAGGGCTGCATGTTCCTTTTTATTGCGTTTTTTTTAACCAACTGAATCCTACCAGGAGGCAGATAAATCAATGTCATTGATCCAAAACGGCCCATCAGGACCGTTCAGTCGGCAGCACATATGTTCTTCTCCTTTCCCCTGGTTGTAACAGGAGGATCTATTAAATGAAATTAAAGTCATCTGTAACCATGAGAGCCGATGAGCGCAGCGGCAAAAACCTGCAGAATTTAACCCCTCACGCACGAGACAAATGTAGGACACGCATCCATGCACACATGCAGATAGTGTGTAGAATAATCACCGCGCAGCAGCTCACCTACCTCCGGTCCGCTCAGCTGCAGAGGACGCCGTTCGCTGCTCGGGATGCTGGTCAGAGGTGGAAGTATGTCTGGATTGTGCCAGTGCCCTCCCTCGTCGTCTCCCTCCCTCCCAACCTCGCCCCTCCACGACTAGAACTCGACATTTGGGAGATGTTCAGAATATGTCTTTTTGAGCTCGCGCTCGAACAGCGACCACAGTGTCAAAAAGATGAAGTTATGATGAAGAGGACTTGGGACAACGGTGAACCTTCCCAGGTAGACGGTGAAGGATGTCACGGAAGATGTATTTCCTACAACACACCTTGATGACCCATGGTCCCTCTGACAGAACATTCTATGAGCTGATGAGTGGGAGTGGGAAGCTGTGGTTCTGTTACATCGGGTCGAAACCAAAGAGCCTTTTGCCGAACCAACATTCTACCTGTAGGCAAACCTGGAGGTGGCACTGGAATGTTCTGGGACTGGAACATTCCAGATGTAAACACATCTGAATGGCCCAAAGGAATACAATTATAGTTTTGGAGTTTTCTGGACCTCAGCTTCATTAAAGGGCTTCTCCGGGAACTGAACAGAACAGTTCCTGCTCACAAAGTACCCAACGTGTCTGCACCAAATCACATCTGCAAAGAAATTCTACCCCGGTCACGTGAGAGACTGATCTCGTTTTCTGAAGCATTCGGTTCCATTTGGTGCTGCTGAAGGTTTTAGTTTTTTCCCACAGAAGTCTACATTCATGCCTGGATGCAAGACTTCTCATTACATCAGTGTATAATCTCTCCACACAATAGATGTTTTATTGGTCAATGTATTTAATTAACTTTAGCACAAGACATTATAAACTTCTGCAACAAGTAAAAAAAAGAAGAAATGTTGTCATCATGTTTTCCATCCAGTAGGATTGAACAAAAGAACTGGCTAGATTCGGAAAGCAGAGGTTTGGACCTGTGGAAGTGAAGAACCCATTCAGTTTTGGAATGGAAATAGATAAAGGAGGATATCACAATATCTACACTGTAAAACCTGGTGAATTAGTTACATCCAAAAGGTTTGAGGAGACCAATTACCTTAAATCACGTTAAGTTAAGTTAAGTTTAACTCCAAATAAGAAAGGCATGATTTTGTATTTTGGGTAATCTAAGTATTTATAGTTCACCTGTTCCACCCAATTGTTATATAATGTTAGGCCTTACCTGAATTACATTCCCAAACTTAAAGGTATTTGCATTACCTGGGTGTCCATGGACAGGTAAGACTTTAAAATCATTTATTTTCAGTGTCAGTAACATGTACTCCTTAGTATATCAAGTAATCTGTGATTAACACCAAACAATACCCACATTTATAGCTTTGTCTGATTTATTTTTTTAGATAAAAGTCTGGATATAATATCATTATATCACACTAACACCATAAACAATCACAGAATTTGCGCAGAAACTCTTTAAATGCTGCATCACATTTGGTAGAAATACCACAAAGTACATGTGATTGTACACGCTTTTTTCTGGGTTCCGACCAGAATCTCCATTTGGCACCGTTGATTACCTGTGAACCCAAAATAGGCCCAAAAAATAAATAAATAAATAAAATCTTATTTTTGCAGCAAAATACCACTTATGTCCACTAGGGGGCTAATACTGCAAATACTACTGTCTTTAACTTAATCCTAGTTTTTTTATAAAGTGTAGCATTGTGGAAATAAAAAACTACGTAGAAACCAGATTATGGCTGATGGAATTACTTTTGGGTAAATTAAGTTAGTATTCCACATTCCATTAACATAGGGTTAGGGTTGCCACTTCCCTAAAGAATGTGGGGTAGGAGGTTATTTAGAACATAATAGAACAGGAGTCTTTTAAAGGTTTTTGTCAGTCTTCCTTATCTTCTTCCCAGATTATCCATAACTTGGTGTAAGAGTGTAACGTGTTAAAAGAAGGAACCACTGGTTTTAGAGTGGATCTAGTAACATGGGTGGATCTGTGAAACCAACAAAGGCATCTGTTTGGAACGAGTGCGTACCTTATTGGAATAAGAATTGAGCTTAAATGTAATTAAAAGTCCCTCTTAGACCTTAGCAGAAGTATTCAATCTACTAAGTGCACTTGTAGTTCTTTATGTCAAATAAATGGATCAGGGATTCTCCTCAGGTGAGGGTCTTCAATGAGGAGTCATTTATTCTGAGATGGACTCTTTTACAAAGGAATGACAGAGTTTTAAAAATATCAAGAATGCAGCAAGTTCAAAGATTTAGAAAGAAACAGACAATGATTCAGTATATTTGTGTTTTTGAGCAGGACAAGAGAAAATAGTTACACAACAAACAAACGCATGGAGAGGACAAACACTTGAAGATATAAATGCAGAAGCAGCGTCAGCGTTCAGGTGCCTCCTCCCTGGACTCAAAGGTTTGGAGGTCTTAATGGAGTTGGTGATGATGGTTAATGGACACAGAGGAAGAGCACGTTCAGCGGTAGGGTCACGACTGCATCCATGAAGGCACTACATGATTCTTATCGGGACAGGAAACAAACTTTTCTATAATCTACTGGCTGATTGGATTAGAATCTGACCCCATCGGTCCTACCATGATGAATGTTCTGCCGATGTTCAACGCCCACTTTACATCTACCTGCCGAGGTGACTGAGTGAGCTGACACACTAAGTGTGTGCGTGTGCACACACACACACACACACTGAGGAGGGGTTATCAGGGTAAAGCACCACGGGTGGATAGAAGAGTGTCGTTTGTCACCCTGTGTAGAGAGCCCTAGCATGGCTTTCATCTTCTGTGACATTAACAGTCGCGATAGTACTCTCTTATGAAGGTAGATATTTTAAAATGACAATACGCGTTGTTTTTACTACCATGCAGGTAAACACCTCTCTTTATGGCTCTTTATATCTACAGGTCTAGTGATTGCATCTTTCTTTGATTTGAGAAGGAAGGCATGATCGGGGGTTCTTGCGATATACTCTGGCGTTGCTACGTCTTCTTTCTGCCTCTGCCTCTGCCTCCAGTGGGTTGTAGGGGGGCCTGGAGCAGGTGGGCCTGGAAGTCAAGCTTTTGCTGCAGGATACCTGTGAGAATGAACTCGGCTGAAACCACCGGGAGAGACGCGGAGAGAGCCGGGACACAGAGAGGCCAGTCCTCCTCGCAGGAAATCACCACAGTTTGGGGCTGAGATGAGGGGAAATAATATAACATGTAGAAATCACAACATAATGTGATTGATTGTGTGTGAGAGCTGAAGGACAAACGTTGGATGGATACCTTGTTAGAAGAAGGCATCTTGGATAGAGAGGTGGCTCCACTGCAGGTGACGATGTCTCTCATGTGAACCGGCTCTGGCTTGACTGACTTTGTAACATGGACATGATATCCCTGAGGGAGGGAAGAGAAGCGTATGGAAAGATTATTACATCTTTCTCTACGTCAAGCACCCATAAAGAAATCAATACATTAACAATAAATGGTAAATTGTTTCCTGCAAGTCATGGTGCAACTGTTAACACTAACACGGCTCTTGTTGAATGAGATTACATGCAACAACAACAACAACAACAACAACAACAACAAGAAGCAGCTCTGTAGGATCAAAGGCAGAGAACTTCAGATCTCTCATAGCTTAAGGATGATTGGAACACAAAGGTTGTGAATATTATCCACCACACCTGTGCCATGCTCTCTCTGTTACCCACTAGTTCAGAGAACACAGAATAGAAATATTGTACGCCTGAGTCAGGACTACCTGTAAGAGAGGCTGGCGGCTGGCAATCTCCAGAGACTCCTGGAGGCAGAAGTTGAACTTCCTCTCCTGCTCTGAATCCTTCACAATGAAATCATTAGGACATTGGAAGCTCCCGGTCTTACCACTCTGAAAACAGAGAGAGGCGTTTCAGTAAGAGCTGGAAAACTGTTTTGGACCGCTTTGAATTGATTATAAAACAACGTACCTTTTCTAGCCAGTGTGTGGTAACTATGGGGACTCCTCTGGCCACAGCACACAAGAACTTGACGGTCCTGCGCACCTTATCAGTCACGAGACAGTTCATGTCTTCTACATCCTTCGCCATCTTGCCTCCTAACCGGGACAACACTTTCTCCCCCGCTTCATCCACCACGCCTGTGAATAGCACCTGAGAGAGAAATGAACACATTTCAGGTGTAGTTTGATCTGATGTTTTATGTTTTATGTTTTATGTTTTCATAATCTAGTTCATTTTTCTTCTGTTGCATAAATTGTGGAATAATATGAGCAAGTTTTCAAAGATATAAAACCTTGTAGGTTAGACTGGAAGCTCGTAATCGACCACCGGCTCCTGGGGAGGCAGAGAAGGAGCGAAGGGTCTTTGCCACAGGAGAAGAGTCTGCAGCAGGCTGTTGCTCCTGGACCTCACTACAGGTCGGAGTCTGGGGGAGTTAAAGGGGGAGAACGGGTATGAGGGTAGGATGTGGAATGAAGAGAAAAAACAAGGCAGCTCACAAAACGGAATAGACAAGGACAAAGAACGAGACACACGATGAGCACGGCGAAGGAAAAGCCGGGTCAAAACAGACAAACATAAGAGCAGGAAGTGGATGTGACTATGTGACCACTTAAGCACTTCATTCATTCATTAGTGTTACTGGTGATGTTCAGACAGTTGAGAGAGTCCGATGCTGAGAGTGTGGCAGAGACTCAGGCAGTCCCTGATGTTGATTCCAGTACATGATAATGGTTGGAAAGGCTGACTCATAATTAGAACAGCACGAGTTAAAAGCCTCCCTCTTCAAGAACAGACGTTTCTCAGCAGGAACACATTACCCAGAATCCTCAGCTTTCTGTCTGATTCATGTTTTACCTCTAATGTGTGAATGTCTCAATCAAGTCAAGTCACCTTCATTACCTGCACACGTGTATCATGATGGACAGATGTGACACTTACTTCTTGCTCCTCCTTTTTCTTTTTCTGGACCACTGACGGTCGACCTCTGCCTCTCCTCTCAACTGTTCCCTCTCCCATATTGGCTTTAACTTCTTTCACCTGTATTTCAGATTGGGAACCTTTTTCATCCGTTGGCTGAATGCTGAATGATCTACCTTTTCTCTGCGTTTTGACACTAACCTCATCTTTTCTTTCACATTTAGCCTCTCTTTCAGCTGCATCTGCTGTTTGAACTTTCTCTGGCAATTGACAAATGTTGTAGTTACTGCTTGAACCCCCCTCTGCATTTGCCTCCAACTCTCCTTTGTTCTGTTTTCTTGTCTCTTTAGCCTCATGTCCATCACTGACTGCAGAAGACACTGGTGTCTCCACAGTCCCTTCACGCTTTGCTGCCTTTTGACCTCTGACCCGGACGTTGCTTTTTGGCTGAAGTGATTCTTCACTGGCACCTTCTTCCTCTTGATATACCTTCTCTATGGCCTCAGCTGCGTTTATATTGGCTCGCCGTCGCCCTCTTGAGGCAGGGTCTCTACCCTGCCGAGAGTTTTCATTGTCTTTGGATTTTTCCAGGGGAACCCTACAAGGAGAATCTTCTGCTTTACTGCCCCCCCTGCCTCTGACTGAAGGTCTGGAAAATACATTCTGATCGGTCTGACTGTTGATAGGAGGGTTGGAGTTTTCTTCTGTTTTCCCCCCCCTTTTATTTTGCATGCCTCTTGTTCCTCGGCTCTGAGAGCGAAGGCTACAGCTGGACAACTCAGAGTTAAGAGAGTTCCTGGAGTTCGACCTCAAGAGGAGACCCTGAGGAGGAATGTCATCCCTGTTCTGTTCTGATGGGTCTGTAGCCACCGTCCTCCTTCTGTTGCTGCTTCTGCTCATGACTGCCTGTGGAGGCTCACTGGTCCGTTTCGCTCCTCTGCCCCGACCTCTTCCTCTGCCCTCCTGGCTGGCAACACTTGAACCAGACCCCTCTGAATGGACAGAGGTGGGAGAGTTGGAGCGACGTGTGGATCTTCTTGCTGGAACATCCTCATTGGCTGATGTGTTGGAGTTTTGTTTCAACTCTGTTGGGTACAGAGAAGAAGTTCTTCTGGTTGCTCTTCGACTTCTTGCAGGCATTTCGGAATGATTTGCTTCTTCCTCCTTGTTTCCTTGTTGCTCTTCTTTTGGTTTGTTTTCGGTCTCTTTTTCTTGATCGTCATTCTTAGCTTGGTGTTCTTGGACTTCCCTCTCAAGTCTTCTTTCAGGTCCACTCTCTGCTGGGTCTATGCTTTCTTTTTCTTCCTGCTCCTTCCTTCCTACGCCCCCCTGCTCGTCTCTTTCTGACCTTTCACACTCTAGTCTCCCCTTTTCTTCCTTCTCCTTCCTTTGTTTCTCCAACTGTTCTTCATCTTTCTCCCTCTTTTCTGTTTCTGTTTGCTCTGTGATGTCATCATCCTCGGCCAATCTCCCTTCTTCTTGTTCATTCGTAACACTTTCAGCAGGTTTGTGTCCTTCTGTCTCCTTGCCTTCCTCGACATCTTTCTGTTTCTTCATGGATTTTTTCCCTCTAGCTTGCTTAGTGGGCTTTGCATCCTGAACTTCACTCTTCTCCACATCAGTTCTTGATTTGCTGGATGGTAAAGCTTTATTCTTTTCTCTTGTCCGTCTCTTGGAAGGTTCAGAACCTTCAAAACAGTCCTCTTTGTCTCTTAATTGTGCCCTCGTGTCTCTTTCACCTCTAACAGTGATCCCACTGGATCCAGCTTCAGATTGTCCTCTCTCTCCTTTCTGAGGCTGTAGGGAAGTTTTTATTTCCAATGGTGGAGCTTCAATGGAATCCTCAGAAACTGTGAGTGATGGGGTTTCCTCCTCTTGGATTTGCAGTGGCTTTGCTTTTCTTTTTCGAAGAACTGGAATTGAGTCATCCTCATCTCTTTCTCTGTTTTCATCCATGACCATGGGCTGAGTTTCAACAGAGGATACTTCGGGACTAATGAGACACTTTGTCTCATCATCTTCAATATGCATTCGTTTTGCTTTCCTTTTTCTTGGACCTGGAATTGAATCCTCTTCATCATTTTCTTCATGTTCACTTGTATCCATTAATTGGATGTCCAGGTCAGAGTTTTTGAGAGTTTGTGTTCCCTCTTTTTCCTGCAAGCAATGTTTTGCGTTTCTCTTAAGTAAACCTGGAGTTGAGTCTTCTTCATTATTTTTTTCATTTTCCCTTCCAGCCATGGGCTGAGTTTCTCCAACAACGATGTGTTCGGCTGGAGTTTCAGCAGAGGATACTTCAGGACTAATGAGGCTCTGTGTCTGTTCGTCTTCAATTTGCAGTTGTTTTGCTTTCCTTTTTCGTGGTCCTGGAATCGAATCCTCTTCATCACTTTTTCCAAATTCATTTGTATCCATTGGCTGGGTGTCAAGAAAAGAGTTTGTGAGTGTTTGTGTTGCATCTTTCTCCTGCCAGTGCTGTTTGGCTTTTCTTTTGCGTGAACATGGAGTCGAGGTCTCTACATCTTTAACTTCATTCCCTCCGACATCCATGGGCTGAGTTTCTCCATCAACGATGTTCATGGGCTGAGTTTCTCCATCAACGATGTTCATGGGCTGAGTTTCAGCAAGTACTACCTCAGATATGGTAAAAAGCTGTGTCTGCTCCTCTTCAAGCAACATTGGCTTTTCGTTTCTCTTCTGTGTATTTGAAATCGGGTTCTCGTCATTACTTTCCTCATCATCACTTGCACACATGAGCTGAGTTTCAGCAGCCGACAAAGGTCCACTGAAGGGCCTCTCCTGGGGTTCAGCTGCCCCCCCATGCTCTTCCCTGACTTGTGTTTGACTCTGTGGTCTGGACTTAACTTGCAGCACGGATGACACAGGATTTTCCTCATCCAAACACTCCCCTTCCACAAAGGCAGACATTGGTTGGGTGTCAACATAGGCCTGAGTAGATGATGTGGCGAAGTCTAAAGTCTCTGCAGCCGCCATGTTTTTCCTCTGATCTTCATTAGTTTCATCAAATGAAAGACAATAGGGTTCTGAAATATATGCTTGCGTTTCACCAAGGGCCAAATCTACCTGGCTTTCAGTTTCAGACTTTGCTGAACATCTTGCTTGTTTTTCATTCTCTCCATAAGCCTGTGTAGCTTCCATGTGTAAATCAGACTCTGGGGAAGTTGTGTCGGTCTTTGAGGCAGCTGCATATGCTAGCGAGTCTTCCACAGAGACAAACGCTTGGGTGCTCTCCATAGCTAGATTTTGTGCCAGCGCCTGCAGGTTGCTGCTGTCAGACCCTCCTCTGCTGTACCGTTCACCGTCTTCATCACAGGAAAACTCAAGGACAAAATCTTGGGTGGCTTCCATAGTGTGGTCTTCTGGGGGGTTGCCCTGGTGGTCTCTGGACGGACTGAGAAAAGACTGTGTCTCAGGTATGACAAAGTCCTCATCCTCCTGGTTGTGAGTGCAGGAAGATAATCCTTCAGGGTTTAGAGTAGGGGCAACTGCACCTAAAGGAGGAGTTTGTGAAAAGTTACCAATAAATAAATATTTCTCTTTGGAACAATAACAACAAACAAAAAGATTATGTGCACTTTGACTTTTAAACATGATCTGAAGAAGAACTCGCTTGATTTCTCACATCCTCCACTGTGCCTCCTGTAAACATACCAAAGCAGTGACTAAGACTAGATTAAAAGAATATTGACATATTTTCATCTCATGGTAAAAAGAAATGCTAACACTGGAATAATATGATGGTTGTGTGTTTTTGAATAGACAAAATCAAGTAAACTTAAAAACTTGATAAAATCAAGTTTCCCTTTCTTTGAGACAAAGGCTTTTCATCATCTAATATCAACTAAACTGATAACAATGTCATGTTTACTCCTTGTTCAGTCACGTCTGCGGTGTCACCTTTGGCTGTGGGAACAATCGTGAGCTCAAAAATCTTTCTTGTAAAAAAAAAAGAAAATTCATAAAAAGGACAATGAATCGAGAAAATGACGGAATGAATCAATAATGAAAGTAATTTGTAAAATGTACTTGGATGCACTTTTAGTTAGACTGACAATTACCTGTGAAATGTACAGGAGTAGAGCAGTTCTGCAAAATTGGAACCGACAACTCAGGTGTATTTTCTCTGCACAGGTTCAGAAGACCCCCAGCAGGAGGTATGCTGGATTCATCAGCATCTGTTTCTGCATCGGAATCTGACTGGACAGCTTCTGCTCCTGTACCAGGAACAAACAACAGAGTTGTAAAGGCAGGTTGTACAAAAGGTGAATCCTTCTCTCCAGCTGTCCACCGTTAGACCGGAAATCTAAATCCGCACCTGTTTTTGAAGTTGTGAAGGATTGTGTGACATCAGACAGCAGGGGCTCACTGGGGGCAGGGCCGGGAACATCGTCATCATCCACGTTAACATCTAGCAGCAGGCTGCGTGGAGCAGCAGGGGCAGATCCAGGCCCAGTTGGCTGGATATCTAATCTAGTGGGAGGTTCATCTATTTTAAAGCCTATATTAATTGTTTCAAATACATTTTCTTGTCCCTCATCAATGTCATTGTCAACGTCCAGGCGATAATCTTTTGACTGCATGGAAGTGAGAGAGTCTGCTTTGTGGATTCTCTGAAGAGGGGCAGGAATGACTTCATCCTCTGTGTCACTATCTAGGTGGAAATATTTTCGTTGCGTGGAAGTGGCAGAGTCTGCTTTGTGGATTCTCTGAAGAGGGAGAGGAATGACTTCATCCTCTGTGTCGCTATCTAGGTGGAAATCTTTTCGCTGCGTGGAAGTGGCAGAGTCAGTCGTGTGGATGTTCTGAAGAGGGGCAGGAATGACTTCCTCGTCTGTGTCACTATCTGGCTGCAGGCTGTGAGGAGCAGCAGATGCTGATCCAGGAACATCTGACTTGTTATAAAATGCAGGGGGCGTTTTATGTATTTCAGAGCAGGTATTAATGGTTTCATACACATGTTGTTCTTCCATTTCCACATCTGTGTCACTATCTAGGTGGAAATCTTTTCGCTGCGTGGAAGTGAGAGAGTCGGCTTTGTGGATGTTCTGAAGAGGGGCAGGAATGACTTCATCCTCTGTGTCACTATCTAGGTGGAAATATTTTCGTTGCGTGGAAGTGGCAGAGTCTGCTTTGTGGATGTTCTGAAGAGGGAGAGGAATGACTTCATCCTCTGTGTCGCTATCTAGGTGGAAATCTTTTCGCTGCGTGGAAGTGAGAGAGTCTGCTTTGTGGATGTTCTGAAGAGGGGCAGGAATGACTTCATCCTCTGTGTCGCTATCTAGGTGGAAATCTTTTCGCTGCGTGGAAGTGGCAGAGTCAGTCGTGTGGATGTTCTGAAGAGGGGCAGGAATGACTTCATCGTCTGTGTCACTATCAGGCTTCAGGCTGTGAGGAGCAGCAGATGCTGATCCAGGAACAGCTGACTTGTTATAAAATGCAGGGGGCGTTTTATGTATTTCAGAGCAGGTATTAATGGTTTCATACACATGTTGTTCTTCCATTTCCACATCTGTGTCACTATCTAGGTGGAAATCTTTTCGCTGCGTGGAAGTGAGAGAGTCTGCTTTGTGGATGTTCTGAAGAGGGGCAGGAAAGACTTCCTCGTCTGTGTCACTATCTAGGTGGAAATCTTTTCGTTGCGTGGAAGTGGCAGAGTCTGCTTTGTGGATTCTCTGAAGAGGGGCAGGAATGACTTCATCCTCTGTGTCACTATCTAGGTGGAAATATTTTCGTTGCGTGGAAGTGGCAGAGTCTGCTTTTTGGATGTTCTGAAGAGGGGCAGGAATGACTTCATCCTCTGTGTCGCTATCTAGGTGGAAATATTTTCGCTGCGTGGAAGTAGCAGAGTCAGTCGTGTGGATGTTCTGAAGAGGGGCAGGAATGACTTCATCGTCTGTGTCACTATCTGGCTGCCGGCTGTGAGGAGCAGCAGAGGCTGATCCAGGAACATCTGACTTGTTATATAATGCAGGGGGCGTTTTATGTATTTCAGAGCAGGTATTAATGGTTTCATACACATGTTGTTCTTCCATTTCCACATCTGTGTCACTATCTAGGTGGAAATCTTTTCGCTGCGTGGAAGTGACAGAGTCAGTCGTGTGGATGTTCTGAAGAGGGGCAGGAATGACTTCATCATCTGTGTCCCTGTCCAGATGCAGGCTGTGAGGAGCGGAAGGCGCCGATTCAGGACCATTTGGCTTGACATTTAATGCAGTGGAAGTTTTCTGTATTTTAAAGCAGGTATTAATGGTTTCAAATACATTTTCTTCTTCCATATCAGCATTTATGTCACTATCTAGGTGGAAATCTTTTGGCTGCATTACAGGAGCAGGGTCAGCTGTGCTTGTGCTCTGAAATGACACTGCATCTGCTTTCGCAGCAGCCTCTGACACAGCATCCTCATCATCATCATCCACATCAGTGTCACTGTCCATAGTGATGGCCTCTGGCTGAATAACTGAAATGACATGAGAAGGTTTGACACCGTCAGTTGAGGTGGACACAGTTTTGGGACCTTCGACTAAGGCACCATCATCATCCTCATCCACATCTGTATCACTGTCCATGTGGAATTGGGCCATGTCTAAAGGCTGGCTTGTATTCAAGGAATCAGGAACTACAGGGGGCAGTCCTTCCTCCTCTTCCTCCATATCAGTGTCACTGTTTATGTCAAATGCAGGCAATTCTTCTTCTCTTGTAAGACTGACATTGCTTCCTTGTTTCACTAACACATCTTGACCACTTTCCGTAGACATTCTCCCTCCAGGTGCTGCTCCTCCTTCCTCTTTTCCTTGCTCTCTGTCTTCTTCTTCTTCAATATCATCCCACAGCCCAAAAGAATTGTTCTTCTTCAGGTGCTGTCGGCCCACATCTATATCTTCCCTCACCTTACTGAGGCTGACAGGTCTATGAAGACCTGTGTCGGTGGAGACCTGCGGTGTAATTGGACTTTCATCCTCACTGTAAAACAGTATAAAATGATAAAAGAAGGAATAAAGTGTAAATATGTGTAGAGAATGGCTTTGATTTACACACATTTAAAAAAAAAACACAAATCAACCACATAAGTTAATGCTATATACCTCTCAGGGACAATTATATTTGTGGGACTCAAGAATTTTGAACAGGTGGGACTGGAATTATATGAGTCGGCATCACACACTGTAAAAAATAAATAAAAGATTTATTTTTATAAAGTTGTAAAACTTTAATGGCTTAAAAGGTCTTTATTTCTTGACATAGTTATCTTACTTCACATACCTGCAGCTTTATGCCTCCTGTCAGCGCCTCCCTCTCTTTCTCCATCTGAGTCTGAGTCTGATTCTGGGACCAGGGTTCCCTGTGGATGGGTTGGTGTTTGTTCCAAGGACAGACAACTGGTTCTGATAGGAGTCTTCCTTGTGGGCTCCAGATCCGGTAACGACATCATTGCTTCTGTACTTCCGTAAACACGTTTCTTGCTGCTTGTACTTGTGTCGACTTTCTTCTCTCCTGTGGTTTCTGGCATCCTGGCCTTCACCCCTGAATCCCTGCTCACAGGAATCTTGAAGTCCTCTTGAGAAGTGACTGTTTGTGCAGCACAACTGACATAAACGCATGGAATGTCCGCCACCACCAAACTGTCACCTTCATTGAGGGCATAGCGTACATTAGGAGTCAGTTTTAAGCGGCCCTTGCGGGTCCCATTCATGCTCCCAAGGTCCCAAACCAAAGCCTCGATGTCCACCTCACCGTGACAACCTCTTCTCCGGTAGACGGCGATGCTGATGGCAGCATGTCGCTTGGATATTGAAGGCGAAGGCAAAGGCACAGTACAGGAGTTGGGGTCTCGGCCCAACACATTTTCTCCCAAAAAAAGGGGCAGCTCTGTGTAACAAAGAATGTGTTGGAGATTAGATTTCCATCTCTTTAGGCATGATGTAAGAAACCAGTGATGTAATGAGAGTAATGGTAACAAACTCACCTGTCTCAGGTATGTGCTCATTCTTTAAGATGCACAGTTTAGCCATTTCTTGACCCCTCTTGCTTTCATTTCCCTCTTCATTTTCTTCCTCGTCTGATTCCTGAATGGAGCCACTGATCATCTGAGTAGCATCCATTCTTTCCAAAGTCAAGTCAGGACGTGGCTAAAATACAAATCAACGGTTATTAAGGTTGTGACGCTAACGTCTGATTATAATATATCATTCCTTCAGAGCACAGCTCATTGACTAGAGACGCTAAGTATTCCTAGATCCATACTGCAAACATTAAACTAAACAGATAACTGGCTTTCTCTTGATTTGTTCATTTCTGTTGTATTATAATCATCAGGTTTTATTGAACGTTTACCAACATGTATCAAAAGCACATCATTCAAAGTAACCCAGTAACGGGCATCTTCAAATCACAATGGAAAATATAGTTTGGGTAACGAAACGTAATCATAATCTCAACAAACTCTTTTGAAATATTTGATTTTGCTTGTTACTGTTTTCCAGAAATCATTCCCATTTAGGGTATTTACCTTGTAAACTATGAAGGAAGTTTACGCGAAACAACACGCGACTGACTTCAGTTTAATTCACTCCATGGCAACACTGTTCCAATTAGCTTATATATATATATTTGCAATGTAGACACATTGCGACTTTTCGTCACAAATCTATTTACATATAAGGGGAAACATTCTGCTTTGAACCCACCTTCACATGCTTTGATCAGCTATTGCGAATATAAACACCCTACAACTACTTCCTGAAAAGAAAAGACCACGCCCATAAGGGTCGTCATTATTGGATAATACACCTGTCACTCACTATGAACTCTTTTACTATTGGATAGTGTAAACTCAGTTTCGCTTTGAATTCCTCTGATTGGAGCACAATTTGACCCAAAGTTAGTGTTCATCCATTTATTTTCGCGCTCCACACACTTGCATACAGATGTGGAATTGTCGATAGGCCTGACAATAGCTTGCTACCGCTATTTACAGAACATTCATTCATTCTCTATCCATAACGAATACATTGTCTATAATGGCCTGGGTGTTTTTGTGATTTACAGAGAATACCTTTATCTTGAAGTGAACACGTGTCAAGGGTCTTATTGAAACCAAGGTCTTTTTTTTTTCTGTTACGTTACATTTTATGAAGTGGTCCAAAGAGCTTCCTCCAGTTGAAAGCATGTTAACATTTTGTATTTTCATATACTTTTCATGAGAATTGCACAGTTTCCTTCCAACTCCAGGAACACAAAAATGTATTTCAATTCAGTATAGAAAATGTGAAAGGCAAAAACCATAATGGCGTAAGGGCATAGGGTAGAACGGGTGAAGTGTATTAAATCAGCCAGATATACACCAGAAAGGGATTGTGCATTTTTGTGTGTCTGTGCATGCACATCTTCTGCTTCTCTGTGTAATGTCTACATCTGACCTTACACACTATTAGACCCATCTGGTAAATTAATAACAACTGCTTCAGTTTGGAATCTTGATCTACTAATGACAAACTAGATTATTTCATTGGCAATTACAGTTTGAGATTTTACATCTCCCATTCATTCCACTTTGTCATTCAGCCCCGGTTCCCACTCACACTCACTCAGACCCGGTACCAGAGACCCGGTCTCTGTTGAGTGCATTCCTCTAGTATTTCCTATGAGTAACCATACCACATCATCGGGGCTGTGTGGGTGGAACACGGGCCCATCTGTCAAAGTGCTGAGAAGATATGATCTCAGGTTTGACTCATAGATGTAGGAATGTTGCCCAAGAGAATAAAAAAAACTTTGTCTGACTCTTAAATATCTATTGACATCAAATGAAATGCACAATAAAATATCTGGTAAACATACATCACCTGCAATTCTGAAATGATTATTCCTCACATTTATCTACTTGTATTTAAAACTCGGTGTTGATAGAAAACACATTCAACCTTCTAATACATAATCCATCCGTCATCAACTGCAGGAAACCGCCGTAACATCAGTTCATCACTAACCTCAGAGTTATAAGTTCACATTATTCTTTCTGGAGAATTCATTCCGAATGGTCTTTATTTACACTTTTCACTTTTCGTTTTCTTTTCAAACGAAAGAATAATTTACATGCAAGTATGAATGAGGAGCAAACACATTTTTATTTGAGAAGTTTATTTGCAGTGAATCACAGCGGAGATCTATCTAATGCTAAACTTAATACTAGTAATAACACTATGTATGTTGATCGATCACGTTTGTGTTTGTTGTTTGTTTCTATTTTGTCATTGAAGTATAAATCATCACATTTTCAACCATCATCTTCAGCCTCCTCCTCAAATTCGCCCTCTTCTTCAGCGGTGGCGTCCTGATACTGCTGGTACTCAGACACCAGGTCATTCATGTTGCTCTCGGCTTCAGTAAACTCCATCTCATCCATGCCTTCGCCTGTGTACCAATGCAAGAAGGCCTTACGACGGAACATGGCTGTGAACTGCTCAGAGATGCGCTTGAATAACTCCTGGATGGCTGTGCTGTTGCCGATGAAAGTGACAGCCATCTTGAGGCCACGAGGCGGAATGTCACAGACGGCGGTTTTGACATTGTTGGGGATCCATTCAACAAAGTAGCTGCTGTTTTTGTTCTGGACGTTGAGCATCTGCTCGTCAACTTCCTTCATGGACATGCGACCACGGAATACAGCGGCGACAGTCAGGTAGCGGCCGTGACGTGGGTCGCAGGCAGCCATCATGTTTTTGGCATCGAACACTTGTTGGGTCAGCTCAGGGACCGTAAGGGCTCGGTACTGCTGGCTGCCTCTGCTGGTTAGAGGAGCAAAGCCAGGCATGAAGAAGTGCAAACGAGGGAAAGGCACCATGTTGACAGCCAGTTTGCGGAGGTCAGCATTGAGCTGACCGGGGAAACGCAGACAGGTGGTGACCCCACTCATGGTGGCAGACACCAGGTGGTTAAGATCTCCATAGGTGGGTGTGGTCAGTTTCAGTGTGCGGAAGCAGATGTCATACAGGGCCTCATTGTCAATACAGTAGGTTTCATCTGTGTTCTCCACAAGCTGGTGGACCGACAGGGTGGCGTTGTAAGGCTCCACCACTGTGTCTGAAACCTGAGGACAGAAAACACACAGAATCTCTCTTCAGTCTCATGACCCTATGAGAATACCCAAGGCAATGGACTTAAAAACAATCATGATCTATCACATGGATATGTTACCTTGGGAGAAGGCACCACGCTGAAGGTGTTCATGATACGGTCAGGGTACTCCTCACGGATCTTGCTGATGAGCAGGGTTCCCATACCAGATCCAGTTCCACCACCCAGAGAATGGGTGAGCTGGAAGCCCTGCAGGCAGTCGCAGCTCTCAGCCTCCTTGCGGACCACATCGAGGACTGAGTCCACCAACTCAGCTCCCTCTGTGTAGTGTCCCTTTGCCCAGTTGTTTCCAGCACCGCTCTGACCTGGAGGGAGGGAATGACATACAGGTTATCCTTTCTTTCTATTGTTGAAAATATTTGATCCATTTGTTGATAAGTATATGAATTTAGTTCACCCACCAAACACAAAATTGTCAGGTCTGAAGATCTGCCCAAAAGGTCCAGACCTCACAGAGTCCATGGTGCCAGGCTCCAAGTCGACCAGAATGGCCCGAGGAACATATTTACCTCCTGCATAAGAAAGAATGAGAGACGGCGGGGAGGGAGAGAGAGGGGGAATGGGAGAGAAAACGTCGTAACTCAGGAAACCACAGTCTTGGGTTTTACAAAAAATACAAAAGGGAAGAAGCTCCATGGATCCTCTGACACATGAAAAGAATGTCTGAAGTTATACCTGAAATTAAATCAGAACCTGTTCTTGAATTATACTCACTAACTAGGTATGACATGGTGATTATAAATCAGCTGACCTGATGCCTCATTGTAGTAGACGCTGATCCTGTCCAGCTGCAGGTCACTGTCGCCGTGATAAGATCCTGTGGGATCGATGCCATGCTCATCGCTGATCACTTCCCAGAACTGCAGAAATAAAATGGCACTTATCATATAACAGTTAGCACTGTGGTTTACTGGGAATGAGAAAAACAGTAGTGCATTTGCAATACTGAAATCTGATGAAATGGAAATTCTCCGTTCAACCGACCACATATATATTCCATCTATGCAGCTATTAATATTTCCATAGTCAGCAACAACTGTTGACTTAGCAGATTGCAGTTCTTTCGGATGTAAAAATGAAAACGAGGGAGCACAAAGGAGCTACTGATATATCCACAGGCCACGCTAAGAATAAATCCACTTTAGGCATTCACACAGAACTGAAGACACTGATTGTTCTCCCTCTCTAGGCAAATCTCAGAGGGTGTGTGCTTTCCATCCAAAGGCTGGCCCACACATTTGTAATATCTTCCAACTGTGGCTTTTTTTTTGGGTCATTGACTGATTTTGGGCAAACAGCAGCAATAGGAGGATTTGAAGTAATCTGGATAAGCAGGCTGTATTAAAGCTCTGTACTTGAGAGATTAGAGGGAATCTTTGGTTTAAGTATCAAGACATTCACATAAAACCATATAGAAAAACAACGATCAAGTGACTTTAAACTAATTCAAGCAGGATAAATAGCAGAACAAAGGGGCAAAAAGGTACAAC
Source organism: Lophius americanus (assembly GCA_037951165.1). Classification (NCBI taxonomy): domain Eukaryota; kingdom Metazoa; phylum Chordata; class Actinopteri; order Lophiiformes; family Lophiidae; genus Lophius; species Lophius americanus. Next base: position 670,893 of record JBBDHG010000203.1, on the reverse strand, counting down.
TAAAGAGTGAGAAAGTGACAGAAAAACAGTGATACAATAGATAGATATCAGTAAAAAAAACAAACTGAAAGCAGTCTATGAGAAAGAATGAGGACAATAGGCAGGAAAGAAATGCCACACCCTGACCCCAATTCACCACAATGCAACCCTTCAGCAATTCTGTCAATCATGTCTACCAGACATCTGAGTCAATGAGTCCTGGGGGAATGGAAACAAATAGAGATCCACACCGCCAGGACATCCCAAGTCAATTTAGTATTTATCAGCAAACCAAATACACGCAAATAAATAACAGATTGGATTTTATTTTTACGCCAATATTTGATGAAGTTGTCAGGATGGGATATTCTAAAAATATATTTCAATGACATAAAAAGAATCTGTACATTTCTTTCACCCATTATACCAAGATACTGCTGCCATAAGTCAATTGTCCACCACAGGACTTCACAGACTGGGTATCAGCTGTTTCCTCCTGTCCTCCCCCAACCTTCTACTAAATTGGTTTGGCAGGAAAGATATTGATTAGAAAGACAGACTCTGCTTAAGTGGACATTAAAATATCTGTCAGTACAGAAACACACCATTATAATGCATCCCATAAAATATGGACCATTGTTAATGTGTTCTCCCAACTGAGGGTAATAATCCTGTATGTTTCCACTTGAAAGAATGTTGTCTGTGACTAATAAACGGGTGTGAAACAACAAGGAGGATAAGACAAGGAAAATAACAGGTCAGTAGTGATTTACTTCAGCACACTGGTACTGGAAGACTGTGTGTGATGAATTGTGTTCCTGAAGAAGACTCCTGAAGAAGACTGCATGGGTCTCTTATGTGGCATCAAATTCCTGATCAATTATATACAATAAATAAACGTATTGAAGTATGAGGATATGTATTTCTTGGAATCACTGACGACGCCCCTCAGGAAATGCAAATACTTTCTTGATGAGCAATTATTTAATCACTAATTATCAAGGCCACACCCTTTCCATCAGTATATGAACAGCGCAGAAATAATCTCATCAGTATGGGCCCATTTGCTTTTTGTGAGGATATAGTGAGACCACCCTTAATAGCTCTCACTCATTGTCTGAGATAGCAGCCAGTTCTGCCTCAGTGGGACAAAGAACCGGAGGAGGGTAGACTGACTGGCCATAGTTGATTGATTCTTCTTTATTTTGTCTTGTGGACAAATAAACCAGTACTGTAGATGGCAGAAACGTACTGTGTTGTGTGAACAAAACCAGTCGAGACACAAGAGCTTCGTTATGTGGAGGAGTGGGTCGCTGCTCCACACCCACCCACCATCACCGCAGTGCACAAGAAACAGGCCGACAAAAATGAGGAAATAAAAGAATAAAACTACACATTGCGCTTTACAGAGTGATTTTTTCCTTATTTATCGTGTGTTTAAATACTTAACGTTGAACTAAGGAGATCATAAGTACTTTTTTTGAACATGCATAGGGAGACAAAAGGAGTTCTTTGTCTTCACACATAATCCCACAACCAACTGAGATTTATGACAATCTTATTAATAATAATGACGACGATGGACACCTTCTAGTTCCATGGCCATTTCCTGAGCGGAAAATCTGGAATGTAAGCCATTAATTCTGGATGATTATAATTTCTTACCTTGGCACCAATCTGGTTACCACACTGGCCCGCCTGGAGGTGCACAATTTCCCTCATTGTGGATGAGAAAGTTTCACACTGACACGCAGGACCGTTAGTTCGGAGGAACGGGGAGCCGCCCGCAGACTTGCTTAAAGACACGGACAATGGATTTCTAACGCTGGATCGCTTCCAGAACGAGGCTGGGGCCGGAATGGGCGTGGCTAGAAGAAGAGGAGGGGCCGAGCTGAAGATCAGGGAGGGGATCAGAGCAGAACCAGCTGGTGTCTGTAGGAGTAACCGGTTAAATGAATTACATGCGCGTTTACGTTTTCACTGCTGTTTAGTTTTAGATGCAGAAGAGAGAGACCAACGATGATTCCAAAACCCGTTTCTTTAAGTATGTCTAGCAGCTTAAAGCTTTTGACGTGGTGGTCTCAGTCAGTCCAGGCCCCTCACCATATTAAGAAAAACCAAAGACTGTAAGCATGCATCTGCAACATCATAATGTCTGATGTGACAACATGTCTGTCTGAACATACTCTTTATTTTAGTGACGGAAACGGTTTTCAGCACGTGAGGGAAAACATTCTCCAGAGGAATCAGACATTCAAGGGAAATAAAATATTTATCTTCACATATGCAGTTTAAATAGTTGTCATGTAATGTGAACATTTTATTTATTTTCTGGAAACTTCTGTTCATACTGCTCTAGATAATTGTCGGTATAAAAAATGTCTATTTTGAGGAAACGATTATTATTTATGCCAATTAACCAAAATCTTGTTGATGTGCAAAATTTAATGTGACAATGTGTTGAAAATAAACCAGAGTGGAGTCAACACTATGTTGTTAAATGTCACAATACAACCTGCTGATGCCAGTCAGATAACTGTTCATAATTTCTCCGACAGCGATGAAAGAGGATTTTGTAAATAGTATTTCTTCTTTGCCTCAAAGAAAACTGGGAAAATAGCAGATGAAAAATAATCTTGTCGCAGTTGGCCAATCTAAGCAATTGAAATAAAATACTTAGCTATAGGGTGTATGTTCTGTCAGAGTGGGCCAGGCAACTGGTCCTAATCCCATCACTGTAGAAAATAGGAGTTCAAAACCAAAGCCATCCATATCTATAAATAACAAGATTATTGTTTGGCTGGTCTGATGAAGGATGTGGTCATTCAAAAAGCCTGAACTGAGTAAAAAGCAAATTCAAATTTAGTTATTTTTCACTTGCTTTTGCAGTCTTCACTGTGAAGACATTTGTAGAATATGTGATGCACCTCTATCAGTAGAGTCTATGTAATTCATAAAATGATGTTAACTATAACAGTCACATCAAAATACGTGACATGTGTGTGTTTGTTTGTGTGTGTGTGTGTGTGTGTGTGCGGTGTATTGTTCTAGTACAGTCATCAATCATGCAATAGTGTTCAGATAAACTGGTGATCATTCCTCAATTAATGTGACTTTTTTATTCTACCACAATCATTTTACTAAAAAGCTGTAATTCCTTCCGACATGAACACTGAATGGTTAAAATTGTGGCACGTTTCTGTGTCGGGGCAATACATGAATGTGTGAGCCTGGTTTGTACACACAGATTACACTGGTGTTTGGGTGGTGGGAGTGTCAGTGTACGACTGTATGCAGAGATTATACATATACACACTCACATAAAGAATATTATTGGCATATATGCCAGTCAGCCCCAACATTAATGTAAGTTACCTGTTCAAATAGGGCTTATCATCGTCCGTCAATATTTTCTAAAAAATGATCGATGTTTTCCGAGGGAATGCTATCATGAATATTCCTACGTGCATTTTGGAAGATTTAATTGTTTTTATTGTGTTTTACTTTGTATTGTATTGTATCACTTTGTATTACTTTTTATGTATGAAAAGTTCTGTATAAGATAAGATAAGATACAATAATCTTTTGTTAATTAGTTCCACTATAGATTGATAGATAGATAGATAGATAGATTTTAATCAGATAAACATATATTCATCTTGTCAGCAAAATGCACTTAAACTATGAAAAAGTAAAAGTACTCACTGTAAGTAAAATGGTCCTTCCCAGTATTGCTACTAGGCCTATGTCACAGGTCATTTTTAACATCTTTATATGCTGTCAAGTAGTTTATTCTAGCATCACCGTCCTGTGAGAACTACATAAAGCACCGTAGAGATGATCAACAACATTTTGTAAATAGTTCATTTGGCTAAGACGTAGCTGAAACTTTTAAAGCAAAACAGAAACACTTAATCCTTTTGTTTATCACTATCATTCAAAATGAACACCATTTTGAGATTCGTGGTTTTCAATGGAAAAGAAGAGTATTAAAACGTGTTACATACAAAGCAACTACTAACTAGGGCTGTCAGACAGATGTAGTGGAAGAGGATTGTAAAGAAGCATAACTCAGAAGTAATGGAGTAATGTTCTTTGTTGTTGTCAGCTCTCTGCAGTTACCTCTATCGCCCGCTAGGAGGCGGTGTGATTATTGATCGGAGGATGGGCGTGGTCAATGCGCACTTCCTTCTGTACCGACAGACATTTTTATCATTCCAGTTGACGGGAAACGATCACCTTCCCTGAAAATAGCAACAAACCTGGAAAAAAGGATTTATTTTAATTAACAACATATCGGTAAGTTAAGCGGTATGTAATACAATTTTGTTGGATTTCGTAAATGTTGTCTTAACGTAGGCTGAGAGATTTGATCGAATCAGCCCCCGTTACCAGTAAGCTAATGCAGGGGCGCAAGCTAGTTCACGACACGCACCGTTATTCAGTTCCACACAGCAGTTACATCGTCGTCCGACGCCTTTCCCTGAACATCCATGTTTCATTCGGTGACACATTAGTTGTTCATTTTTTAGTGCAGAAATACGTGTAATCCTCCCTATTCGACTGGCTTGTTTGGAGATTAGGGAGGAGGAGCGACGGTGTTTACCCGGAGTCATGTAGCTAAATCAGGGGCTCGCCCTGAATAACTGACATAAACGCGTGCATCAGTCAGAACACGGAATAATCAAGGCAGCAACCATTCGGGAAACAAATATACTGAGTTATGCAGCCCTTTGTTTTTCGTTATAGTTTACAATACATCGTCTAATTTCCTCATGAACTCGGGACTTCCATCCGAAGACGATGCTGTCTCGTAACTGCGGCTACATTCACTGGGAGATCCGGGATTTTACTCCTATCCTATTGGAAAATAAGCACGTCCGAACCGCAGCGAATTTAAAAGTACCGTCCCCCCACAAGAGAACAAGAGTAGCACAAGCCAGCAGGGGGCGTTGTAAATACAACCGCAAATGATAGTGACCAATCAGAAATCTGAAAAACTCATAAAAACATGGAGGCAAGATAAAAATGTATTCGTATTCTAATTCTATTCTACAAAGTCCACCTAGTAAAGCCAATCCAGTACAATTTTGACTATATCTTAAATAACAGGAAATCACATAGCGTAAACCAATGAAGTCCTGGCACATTTCGTGACGTCACACCGTGGTGATAATGATGATGATGGTAATATTCAAACTTTGTCTCCATGTTTATATCTCAAGGAGTCAAGATGTTTTACACGTGTGGACCTAATGAAGCCATGGTGGTATCTGGTAAGCTGTAGCATGATTATTCTGCTCTGTTGATATGATGATCTAGAAACCAGTACATTCCCTATTGGTTAATGAAACAACCCAGCCTCCATGGTGCTACAATACTGTCTCAGAATGTTAGGGCAGGTAATGGGTTATAACTATCTTGTAAAAAAAGAAAAGGAAAGGGCAAGTTTTGAATAGTGGATCAGTTAGCCTGTGTCATGTGATTTGAGTAATTAAATCATCACGTCTCATGGTAAGATGATACTGACCAACACTTTTATTTATTTTGGAAGTGCTACAGTTGTGTGTTTAGAGTCCGTGAATCAGTTATGTTACTCGTATTGTTGTAATACTGGATTCCACACTGACTCAAATTTTGGTCCTTGCGTAACATTTGTTACTGAATGACAGTGCAATGTTAATGGTGTGGTTTCCATTCCAGGATTTGGTCGCTCTCCTCCACTAATGATTGCGGGAGGAAGAGTGTTTGTGCTTCCATGCATTCAGAAGATCCAGAGGTGATACTTTTTAAAGTCTCTATTTTTCTTGTTTACGTTCAGTATAACATAGCTGCGTAACTGTAACTACTAATACGAGACAATTATGTTGTCTTTTATCAATGCGTTATTTGTTAGATGACATTTCCTGTCTCTCTTCTGCTCTGCCTTTTTATTCCATCTATTTGATAATAGCTCATCCATACTGCCCTTCATTTTTATTCAATGTATTTTCTTCCCAGAATTACGCTCAACACGCTGACTCTGAACGTAAAAAGTGACAAAGTCTACACCCGTCATGGTGTCCCTATCTCTGTCACTGGAATTGCACAGGTCTGTTTTGGAATCGATAGACTGGTTTACCAATTGTAATATACTTTTTTGTCACAGAATTTCAAAAATTGTGCTTCATAGCTAATAATTATTTATCATATGTTGTATTCCCATGGAAAAGCCTGCTCTCAGCTGCTATTTAAAAACAATAGCTGTCTGCAGGAACTGCCTGTTGAATAATGAAGCTTTGAGCTGAAGGGATTGGAATAAGTAATACGTGTGAGATTATTTCATTAAGTAACACACGTAAATCAAACAAGTATCTTACTTGTTAGAACTAAGTAGAATAGAACAACTTTATTGTTATTGTTGCAGAACAATGAAAGGCAGTTTAGCAGCCCTTGGTTTGGCTCTTGGCAGCATACAAAATACAAACATAACAAAAAACAGCTGCCAAAATTTGAAGCGCTCCGGGCCGCTGCGTCTGTACGATACTTATTATTGTGAAAACAGAACCTGGATTTTCCGTTCTGTTTTGAGGGTTGGTAAATAAGGAAAGTGAAGATGGTTGGTTTAGATGGATTAATGAGGCGATGGCATGTTTTCGGCAGGTTCATTAGAAAAAGCAAAGAATATAATAATAATTATTATAATATGTACCTTTTAATATTTGTGCAATTGCCTTAACTTGATTTTACTTTAGAGAATCGTTCATTTAATTTCTACTGTGAATCCACTCGGCCGTTTTGTCCTTTAACATCTTCTTCTTCTGTTGTCCCTTTGCAGGTGAAGATCCAGGGCCAGAACAAGGAGATGCTGGCCACAGCCTGCCAAATGTTTATGGGCAAGTCAGAGGCTGAGATCGCCAATATTGCACTGGAGACACTGGAAGGACACCAGAGAGCCATCATCGCCCATCTGACTGTCGAGGTTGGTGCTTGGAAATCTCAAATTCATTTACTCAACGTGACTTTACATAAAAGATATTTTTTCTGGGGATTAATGGGGGTTTATGCCTCATCATGAACTTAATATCCATAAACAGTACGTATTAACGCTGATGAAATAACTGTCTTTTATGTGCAGGAGATCTACCAGGACCGTAAAAAGTTCTCTGAGCAAGTCTTCAAGGTGGCTTCGTCTGATCTGGTCAACATGGGGATTGGCGTCGTGAGCTACACGCTCAAAGATGTCCACGACGATCAGGTACTGTTAGTCTGTGGGTTCCATTTTCTACCACTGTGCCTCACAAAAATAAGAAAGTATAAATGCTACACCCAACACTCATTACTGCTTCAGAGCAGCACTGACCTTTTATGTCTTAGCTTCTGCAGTAATGCACTTAGATGATTTCTCTGACGTAATAGACTCTCAGCCTCTCTGTTCAGTAATCATGTTAAGTGTTTCTGTCGTGACCCAACCGGTGTTTCTTTCTGGCTTAATGTACATCCTTCCTTTTTATTCCTTCAACTATGTTGCCTCATAATTAACTGTCACTCTTTCCTCCGCTCCTTGTGGCTCTGCTTCTCTCTCTCTCTCTCTCTCTCTCTCTCTCTCTCTCTCTCTCTCTCTCTCTCTCTCTCTCTCTCTCTCTCTCTCTCTCTCTCTCTCTCTCTCTCTCTCTCTCTCTCTCTCTCTCTCTCTCTCTCTCTCTCTCTCTCTCTCTCTCTCTCTCTCTCTCTCTCTCTCTCTCTCTCTCCCCCTCCCTCCCTCCCTCCCCTCCCTCCCTCCCTCCCTCACTCCCAGGACTACCTTCACTCCCTGGGTAAAGCCAGAACAGCCCAGGTGCAGAAGGATGCCAGGATCGGAGAGGCTCAGTACAAACGAGATTCTGTCATGAGGGTACATTAATTGTTTTGGTTAAAATGAGGATAATTTATGATTAAAAACAATAAATATATATGAGATGTTGTTTGGCCCGGTCCGCAGAACAGGTGACCCATGTATAGAGGTGAAGAATTACAGTTACAGTTCCTCCTCTGATTTCTGCTCGGTGTCTTCAAATCAAGTCTTACATGGCCCTAAAACAATCGTACAACCAGAACCGCTACACCTCTGTGTTCTGCTGATTCCCTACACAGGAGGCCCATGCAATGCAGGAGAAGGTTTCAGCTCAGTACAAGAATGAGATTGAAATGGCAAAATCCCAGCGAGACTACGAGCTGAAAAAGGCAGCCTACGATGTGGAGGTTAACACCAAGAAGGCCGAGTCAGAAATGGCCTATCAGCTTCAGGTAGAGTAACCTCTCACCATCTAATCTTCTAGGTCTACGTTCTCTAGGTTAAATAGAAAAATGTTGTGTGTTTTATCATTTGTACTGTACTCCTTTTAAATCATTACCTTTAATTTCCTCTTCTTACTCAACAAACATCTTCTTTGAGTGTGTTTCATATCAGACTCTCTTATTAACTCATTTACTTCTTACATTCTGTATAGAGTTTGAATTCTTTGTTTGAATTTATTTACCCTATTTTTTTCTATATTAGTTTAGATCCTCTGATGTTTCCTCACTTAGGGGCTTCCTACAGCAGGGGCCGTAATCCTGGCCTTGGCTGAGGGGCCACTGCAGTGGGGGTCGCTCTGGCCAGGTGGATGGGGGAGTCGGCTTACGCAGCCTCCCGGTTGTGGCGTTGACTCCTCTGTTCCCTGGAGGCGGGGCATCTCTTGTGGTGTTGTTTCTGTGGTCATGGCTTCGGTTGTGGCTCCTGGCGTGGGGGGCCCTGTTCACGACAGCGTTTTCTCTGTTCTGCCTAACTTCCTGTTTTTATTAGTACTAATCTTCTATTAATGCTTTAAAATAGTCACATAGGATGTCATTGCTGTATGTGTGTATTTGCATGTGTGTGTGTAGGATTGTGTGTGTGTGGGTTTGTGTATTGGCAGGGGAGGGTCTGGTTGATTGATTGATCATTTAGATGATATCTAAATACCTTGACCTCTTCTTCCCTTGCCAGGTGGCAAAGACCAAGCAGCGCATCGAGGAGGAGAAGATGCAGATTCAGGTGGTGGAGCGGACACAGCAGATAATGCTGCAGGAGCAGGAGATCATCCGTAAAGAGATGGAGCTGGAGGCCAAGATCAAGAAGCCTGCTGAGGCAGAGAAATACCGACTGGAGAGGTTGGCCGAGGCTCAGCGGTGAGTGTGGGGTCATTCATGATCACGGTTGATCATCTATAAAATACATGAATATAAATACTTGTTCGTCCAACACCTGAACATCTTCAGGAAAGACTGAGTCAAATGTCACACTTACTCCCCTCTCTCCTCCTTGACAGTCTGCAGCTTATCATGGAAGCTGAGGCCGAGGCTGAATCCATCAAAGTGAGTCCTGCTACATCCGTACTTTTTTTTTTCTGGAAAACTGTCTCAATATCTTGAATCCGTTTTCCTCTCCCTGCTTGTTACAGGTGTGGTTATGTTGAAATCTGTATATCCATTTGTGTGTCTCCATGTAGATGAAGGGAGAAGCAGAGGCGTTTGCCATTGAGGCTAAGGGTCGTGCAGAGGCGGAGCAGATGAACAAGAAAGCCGAGGCTTTCAGGCAGTACAAAGAAGGGGCCATGGTGGACATGTTGCTGGAGAAACTGCCTCTAGTGAGTCCATCTCTAGTGGATGAATGAACATCAGAGTTAGGACGCTGTGATGAAATCATTCCTTTGAACCTTTCAAACTATTGGCAGCAATTTTTTATCATGGCCTGATGATCGGGGATCTTGAAATAAAGCAGGGCAATTAATCATTCATTCATTCATAATCCTCAACTGCTCATCCCGTTCAGGGTCACGGGGCCCGGAGCCTATCCCAGCTGACATTGGGCGAAAGGCAGGGAAAACCCCGGATAATAAAAATAACAAAATCGTTCTAAAACCTCAAACCGACATAATCTTAGTCATGTCGGAGTAAGAAACTCCATCCATGAACCCATCATGTTCAGTAATACGGCTCTGCCCTTCCAGAGCAGCGTGGAGGGAGGGAGGGAGGGAGGGATGGATGCATGGATGCATGGATGCATGGATGCATGGATGCATGCAGAGCTGCAGGGGTGACTGACACAAGTTAGAACTCTGAGCCGACAAGTAGGAAGAAGGCCTCAACCAGAGAATACAATGTCTGACGCTTGGACGTATTCTGGCTACAGTAGAGATAATGTAATAGTGTAATGAAGTCAACATAATATACATCATATGTCAAATCTTCAAGAAGCTGAAAGAAAGAACTTGTTTTCTGGGATGTTACGCTGTAAAGGAATCCCCAGGCTAACATGGAACATCCTGTTAGAAACTCTCGTCTAAAGATGTTTCATCGCAGAAATATCTTTTTAACCTGCGGTGCAAATCTTCCAGACATGTTTTGAGGAAGTAGCTGCTGAGCTCAAATCTTATGGGTATTTTGTTCCCGACACCAATCTCTGGACAAAATAGAAGACGGAGTTTTATTTGAGCCGTACCCTGCACTGTTCTGGAAATGAATAAAACCCAGGAGCCAGGTTTTCTCACTTTTCTTAAACGTTACAAGCTTTTTCACCATTTCGGTCCATAATTCATAAATGACCTGCTGGACTTTGATGAAACGTCGTAGAAGGATTGTTTGTATGACAAGGAAGAACCTTTATAGTGGATCTGGATGATAGAGTGGATCTAGTCTGTCGGGTATCATCAGGGATCGATGGTTTCAATAGTTAGTGCTTGAATGTATGTCTTGATTGAATTAAAAGTCACTTTTGGGCCTTTTGTCTTACAGACAAGAATATCTTGACTTCTTTTGATCCTGTTAAATAGAATCATGAACCACGTGGGATCAATTTCATCTCATGTGTTTTCTTGCATAATTGAACCTTCAACCTTCTTCATATTTTCACTGCACCAAATTAATTGCTCATCTCCTGCCCTGCAGATGGCAGAGGAGATCAGCAAGCCTCTGTTAAACGCCAACAAGATCACTATGGTGTCCAGCGGGGGCTCCGAGGTGGGAGCGGCTAAACTTGCTGGAGAGGTGCTGGATATCATGACCAGGCTGCCGGCCGCAGTGGAGAAGCTCACTGGAATCGACATCTCCCAGGTAAGAAGGAGTGTGAGATAAATCCATGGATGATATCTGAGATGTAACTACCTAATGATCTAATCTTCCTCATTTCTCTTTGACTCCACAGGTTACAGGGAAGACCGCCCTTGTGCATTAATAGGAGAAGAAGAGTAGAAATAATCCAGTGAGATGTCACAAATGTCTACAGTTGGAGATTTCTGTCTCCTCGTACTTATAACCACGTCAATAACAGTGCGACACCATAGTCTTCAACGTCTGCGTGCGTGCATGTGTTTCACCTGTGTGTCTCTTTTGTGGGTTCGTCCTATATATATATATATATATACACATATATATAAAAACAGGATTGGATTTTCTGTCATCCTTTCTGGGGTTCTTTCTTTTCATTTCTTTAGTCTGAACAGCAGAGTGTAAAATCTAAAGAGCTGCCAGGTATACGATTATTAGACATGAAGCTACTTTTAGCCCGAAGGAGACACAAGCCTCCACCCAATTTACTGAAACGAGTGATAGTCCCTGTGTGTGACGTCTCCACGTCTCCCTCAGTACACAGGTGGTCTTTACGTTGTCATCTGATCACAATCAGCCAACATCCCCCTGGAAAAGGGTCTTGGTCAAGAGCCATAATTAATTTTCTGACTCTTTAATGCAGAAAATGTTTATTGGGGAAGGATCTTAATTGTGCCTTTCAGTGTATTAACTAGCGCTCGGTCTCCAAAGGTTGAGCCTGAGAGCATGACTGCTGACATTGTTAGTCTGACCCATTTCTTTTTATCCCTCTCCGTGTTCTACTCGCTCATTAAGCCCCCAACCTTTAGGAGGAGACAAGAGGTGGGGGCTCACTTGTTGATTTATCTGTGGAATGTTACTGGACCAAGACTCATATCAGTTTGTCTGCAAGGGGAAGGGTTATGTTTCAGAGCGAAGGGACAGAAAGTGGTCAGTTGGAACAAGCTGAAGGGGTTTCAACACAGAGAGTATACGGGGATGGAAAAGAATGCTGACTGATGACTTTGCATCAGACTTTATAGAAGAGGAAAGAAGGACTTGTACTTATTATCTTTCTGTTTTGTACCTGCTGCCGACATTTTGAACGGACAAACAAGACATCGTATGACTTTTATGATCTTTTTATTTGGTGTTTTATGACGTGATTCTGAGTATTATAGATTTTAGCAGAAATCTGTTCTTGCGTAAATGATTGAATGTCATATGGTTTCAATGACATTTCCCTTCATCTTCATAGAGGCTAATATCGTCCGCCCTAATATGTCAGGCATTTTACTAAGCTGCCAAACCTTATGCATTTTGTTATTGCCAAGTGCCTGGTCAAACTTCCTCAACAGTAAAGTTGCCTTCTATAATGCCTACTACCCACCCCTGCAGGTCATTCTTCCTCATATGCAACCGATCATAAGCCATCGGCCGTCACTGACGATGGTTGTAGATGAAAACCAAATCTTTCCAATTCTTTTGTATGTTTGTCAGACTAATCTTTGACTTTCCCCCAAAAATGTGTTAGTGCATGTCTGTTGTTAAAGTCGGCGCGCAGTAAGGAAATTTTAAATAGTGTCGGCTGTTCCAGTGGCATTTATTCAAGGTTTTATGTGATATAGTATTCTATAGACAATAAAAGATTGTTTAATCAACAAAAACAGGTCGTTGTCTCCTTCGTCACATCACTTCACTAAACGCTTCTAATAATAATGTAAATAATTGTATTTAGAGGCGCCTATCAAAAGACTGAAGATCACCGACCAGACACAACAGTAACAAACAGATATCAGGACGTACGTAAAAACAAATGTGATTAAAAGCAAAAAGTATTGAAAGGTGAAAACGATGATCACGCAGAAGAAGAGTTTTCAGGAGGGTCCAGAAGGTGAGGAGGGAGTCTGCTCCCTGAATGATCCGAGGGACAGAGTTCCACGGACGAGGGGCTGCACGGCTAAAAGCTCTGGACCCCAAAGATGAAAACAGGCAGGAGGTGTAGTGAGAATCATGGAGGAGGAAGAGTGCGGGAGGGTGTGTAGGAATGAAGAAGGACAAAGAGGAACGGGGTTGTGAGGTTATGAAAGGACTGGAAGGTGAGAAGTTATAGCAATATATAATATAAGGATGGGTTAATATAACATATATTACCCTATCCATGTACAATATAAGGATGGAGTAATATAACATATATTACCTATCCATGTACAATATGAGGATGGGGTAAGTCTAAAAAAAGAACACATCTTTCAGGAAAACGTTGGACACACATCAGTCATCGTCTGAAATGGAGCTTTTTTTGTTTTTAAGTGATATTTGATGAGTTGACTCTGGGAACGGGCTTTATTTTACAGCCTAGTGGTGGGTGTGAATTTGGAGACACTACAGTGTATCTTAACCATAGTACAGAATTTTTCTCCAAATACAAATTCACCACAAATACTCCAAAGCTTATTTTTCAATCTAGTTGCTGTAGTATGACCACTGGGAGACCCCTAGTGGCTGTGGTGACACGGATCAATAGAAGAGTGAAGTTATTGAATTTTTTTAACAAACATAGTGAACCACAATCATACAAAAGCACATTTTATGTTAAAGCTGCGGTAGAAGCAGCCCACTGTCGTATTTAATGATTTTGGTGAGGCTGCTCTGCGTATCATTAACACCATAGTATTTTCTTATACTCTCTTTCTCCGTCCTGCACTTTGTAGACGGTCCCTGCCCACCCAGCCGACAGTTCCTCATAAAGATCAATGTAAGTTATTGAGTCTGTTAAAATCTAACTTTACTGCAGTCTCCACAACTGCTGCAGAAAGGAATGAAACGTCACAGCTGCTCTGAAGGCGCTCTAAAGGTCTGCATCACATTAATATGCTCACTGTTACATTTTTGTTTTTTTTTCTGGGTTATTTTAATTATTAATCTTTTAAAATCTGAAGTTTTTCTGACATCCATCACGTCTTTTACCGTAGAAAAGATGCATGAACGCACATGGGAGATTGCACATAACTTATTTGAGCTACAGATAAAGCTTGAAGTTCTGTGTAAAATAGATAAGTTGTTCTTATTGTTTCCTTTAGGGTTAGATGACTTATAATTAAGTCTGATTGACCAGACTGGGGAAAGATTGACAGAAAATGAATCATCAACTTTTTAAATTACCTAATTTAATTAAAGACGGTTACTATTACAAAAATGCATTAGAAATGTTGAGTGTAAAAGTAAAGATTGCTGCTTTGATTTAATTTACATTACTGTAAATTTAGTACATTCAACCCGTGATCCAGCAGAGTGAAAACATCGGCTCGGAGGTTATGGAGATTATAACCTCCGAGCCGATGTTATAATCTCCACCACTGTTTTATAAACCAACACTTGATCCTAAAAGCAACTGGTAGATCGTTCGATAAACAAAATAAGTGTTAGTCACTGCCCTCTAACACATAGTGATTTATTTGGAAAGGTTTGCTTTATTTTACATCTAAAAAAATAGACAACAATGAGTTATAACGGCGTCAAAGTAGCAAGCATTCAATAGATACAGAAGAGACCCCAAAATGTCCTTTTTTTTAGTCAAAGCAATTTTGTTTCCATCCTTAAAATATGTACAAACTAAACAAAACAAAGTCCGACACCGTCTGGAGTTTTTAAGCAAATACAGTCTGTATAAAAATATGGGTTTAGCTGAACTACAGTGTATCAAAAACGGCACAGTAAAAATGTATTACTTGATCATCTGAACCAACCCAGGACAAATGTACAGTGCTATACAATCAGTACGGTAAATGCATTCATTCTACCTCTGTCAGATTAAGGTGTTAACATGAGATAATGCACAGGTGGATGGTTGACATTCACAACAGTCACAATAATGTGACTTCCAACTGTTCCATAACTATTTCAAATACAACATAGTGTCTAGATAACAGTAAATTCAGAGAATAATCAGTAAACAGGTCTCGCTGTTATCATTAATTTAAATTGAGATGAAGTGATGCAACCATAACATTTTAAAACAATATTTCACATCTAATGGCTTGGTAATGTCTAGTGGGAGAAGATTTAAATTCTCCTGATTTAGATCTCTAGCAAATATCTCCAATGACTGTTAGTCAAATGCATTTGAACGCACCTGGACAGGAATCATATCAGGCCCTTCACGGAGGAAGCTTTCATTGTGGCCAGGTATAAGCATCTAGGATTTAAAGTGCAACTGGTTGTGGAATTTTACATTTATGCTTAGTGTCTGGATCACAGCCAGATACAAAAAAAACTGAGCAGGTGCGTCTGAAGATTTCCCGTCTCAGGCAGGACCGTCTCCCTCGGCTTGGAAAGGATGTTCCAGTTTCATCGGCAGCTGAAGACTGTTCTCCGCTCCTGTGCCGGTTCCCCTCTAGTTTGAGAAGTCCGTTTGGCACCGAGGATATAATGATGTGCTTCAAAAACTGTTTGTCCTCTTTTACAAAACGGGGGTAGGTGTTTAAGAGCTGATAACTTCACAGAAGGCCGGCCCTTTCTTGTCTTCTTGTCTTCTTGTCTTCTTGTCTCGTTCACATCACATTAGTTCACAATAACTTCAGGGGTGGATCTGGGGCGCTCAGGATTGGGGGTCGTGATGGAGGGAAGTTGTAGGTTCATCAGAAACGGTGACGTCACTAACATTCTAGTCACGTCTGAAAGTAAGTGAATTATCATTTCTGGTTTCTGAGATGACAAAAAGGGCTGATGCTTGGAGTGATGTCATAAACTAAACTGATTCAAATGTTGACTCTAGGATTCTCATCATATAAATGCAGTGCATCCCTTTGTATGTGCAGTTATTGGTGTGAGTCATAGACACAGAGTCACAGAGGGTCTTCATCTGTGAGTCAGAGATGTTCATGTCACAGAGAGTCTTCATCTGTGAGTCATAGATGTTCATGTCACAGAGAGTCTTCATCTGTGAGTCATAGATGTTCATGTCACAGAGTCTTCATCTGTGAGTCATAGATGTTCATGTCACAGAGAGTCTTCATCTGTGAGTCATAGATGTTCATGTCACAGCGAGTCTTCATCTGTGACTCTACTTGTAACATGGTGATGTTGATGTTTAAGAAGGTTATGAAACTCCAGAATTATACACTTCCCAGCTTTCTCTGTATTGCCGTAACTTCGCCTTTGCAGCTTCCTGTGTCACAACTACCGTGACCACTTACACTAAACCACCTTGTAGATTAATCTGAGAAGAAATGTCCTACGCCTACTGCACCCACCACCAGCCGCTATAAAATGTAGCTTGAATTGTTATATCTAAAGCTTGGGTCAGTTTTGTGCCTAGGTTTAGGGTCTGATGTGGAACTACACCGAACCAGCGGTTTCTCCAATACACCCAAAAAGTATAAATGTATAAAGCCAGCAACCCACTCCCCCACTCCCCCACCTCATCTGCATCTGGTGTGCAGCACCTCCACCACACTGTCCTGCTGTAGCAAGGACGCACAAACGGCCAAAGCGTTTGCCCTGCTGTTTCTCTGACTCTCTCTACACCATGTTCATGGCATCCTCGGTAAGAAAGGAGTGGATGTTGGCGAAGGACGGGCGTAGCTTGCAGTCTCTGTTCCAGCAACTCAACATGAGCTCATAAAGACCCTGTGGACACACAGCCGGCCTGCTCAGATACACCTGCAGGAGAGAGAAGGGTGATAATGAATACGATGATGAGATGATGAGACCAGGGCTGTATGTCAGGAAGCGTGTTTAACAAACTCTAAACTGCGTTTATCCCAGAGCTCCAGCTTGATCAAACTGAGTTTTGGGTTCCAGGAGCGCTGAGTTTAACTCCGAGTTAAACTTGTGCACAGACCATTAAACGCCATCATCAATGTAGCTCAAATCCTGTCCTTCAACATGGCGACCACTGACATGCTTTGGTCGCCATAATTCACTCCATTTGAGCAGGAGCTCTTAATGTGGGAGGAGAGTATATTTATAAAAAAAAAAGAGAGAGAAATGCGGCTTCATCAGCGAAAGAGAGAGGAAGAGTTTCAACTAAAGCCGCTTCCTGAAAGCAGCTTCCCCCTTGTTTGTACATATTTAACACGCATGTTTCTGCAGGTCGTACCTGTCTGCCCTGGTCTCTGAAGAACTCGCCAGCGTTGTCGATGACCTGTTCATCTGTGAGGTTGGAGTACGGCTGCTCCTGACAAACACTCAACATCTCCCACAGAGTCACCCCGAACGCCCACACATCGCTGGCTGTGGTGAACTTCCCCTAGAAACAGACAAATGACACGGATTAAAGGTTTTTGTTTTCCACGTCGTAATCTATATCCAAATCATATTAATAGGAGGAATAGATGATCTTTGATATTCTGACTTCACCCGTCACTGGTTACAATGTTTTGGCTGATCGGTGTATAATGAATGTTTTCTCACTTATTTTTTTGGTGTAATTGATTTAGACAAATATGAATTGTAACCATTTCTAAGCACTTAAAAACTTTTCATCACCAGTACAACAACATGTATTTGATTCGGATCAGTACAAAGTAAGGGAAGCATCAAACGGCGCCGTCCTCTCACCATGAGGATACACTCCCAGGCCATCCAGCGAATCGGCAGCACAGCTCTGCCCTGGATCCGGTAGTAGTCTCCAGCGTACAGGTTCCTGCTCATGCCAAAATCAGCTATCTTTATGTGACGCTCCCCACCACAATCCTCTCCGCTTTCACCCTTCTCCCCTCCGACCAGACAGTTACGCGTGGCCAGATCTCGGTGCACGAAGTTGAGGGAGGAGAGGAACTTCATTCCAGATGCAATCTGGCTGGCCATGGAAATGAGAGCCGGGTAACTGAGAGAGAAAGTTTCCAGAGGGTAAGATAAATGATCAAACAAATGATTGAGTTCATTTACATCTTTGCAAAAGTTGGACCCCATCATGGTTTCTTCCTTTTTTTGTCTACCTCGCACTAAATTATGTCAGATCGTCAACAGCAAAACAACCATAAAACGAAGGGAACCGGAGAAAACGCAAAACACACGTTTGAAAAGATACCTGTATGTATTTATTTATTTATAAAGGTTAGCGATAACCCTTATAAATAAAGATTGGTTGAACAGTCGACCCTGTTCAACCAAATCACTTCCTCAGACCCTTTTCAGAAGTATAAGGTAACCTCGTCCGTCTCACCACTAGAGGGCGGTGCCAAAATAAAATGAAATTCCCAGAGAGATGATGAAGACAGTGATTGAAACACATTAGTCCTGAAAGGGCTACAAAGTTATTCATAAGGTTCTGGTTGTCCACAGATCCACAGTTATAAACCTTCCAAATGTCCCTTAAGAACATAGTGGAGCCTCAGAAAGTCACAAAAACCTCCAAGGACAACGTGATATAAATCAATACCATCTGAAGGAGATTGTAGGTTATCAGCCTCTATGTTGAAGCTCCAGCTCAACCGGGTCACGCAGGAGGACAACTATCACAAACATCAAGTCCACCTCTGAAAAGCTCAAAAGGAATAGAAATAAACATTCTGAAGTGCTCCAGTCAATATTTAGAGCTGAACCCCACTGAGGTGCGACAGGACTTGGAAAGAGGAGTTCATGCTCACAAACCCTCCAATGTGGATCCACTGAAGCAGTTCTGCAAGAAGAGTGGGCCGAAATCCCCCCACAGTGATGTCAGAGACTAATCGCCAATTAAAAACATTTATTATCGTTTCAATTTTGGATTCTGTGTTCACTCATGTTGTCTTTGTATTATTTTAGAGAGACATAGTTCAGTGTGAAATACACAAATAGAAGAAATCAGAAGTGAGAAAAAGAAGAGAAGCAATCAGGAGGGGTCCAATATTTCTTCACAGCAGGGTTTGTGTTCTCTGGGCTTACCTGATGGTCGGGGAATTGTGTGAAGGCCCCGTCTTGTCTAGAAGAACTCTGTGGGACAAATATTGATTCAAGTCTCCACATTCCATGTACTCGGTCACCATGCAGAGAGGATCGCTGCTGACACACACTCCCAGCAGACGTATGATATTGGGATCTTTTAGGCGGGACAGGATCTTGACTTCTTTCAGGAAGTCGTTTCTACAAGGATGAGAAAGAAGATGTAAATGTATAAAAGAGTAAAGAAGATACAAATAAAAAAACAGGATAGTTTTAGGTTCCTTATTCAGATATTGACTTCCTGGACTCTCAGATAATGATGCTGAATGATCTTGTGTCTGTGTTGTGTCCTTTGTAAAACTGAGACACCTTTAAGACAAGACCTCAGTCTGGAGCTCCATTCCACTTTCTCCCACACGGATTTCATTCAATGTTTCTGTTGCTCTGTCTCTCACTTAATCCACATTAAACTGTGGACAAACTCTCAGAAATGTCTAACAAGCTGATTTTACCCTAACCCTAACCCTTAACCCCTAACCCTAACCCTTCTCCCAGTCCAAAACTGGCAGAGTGCCAAAGTCAAGGAGCTGAACAAAAACCACAGAGGAAGAGTGAAACGTTCCTCCTCTTCACAGCGTGGGACAGAGTTTGGGGAAAATAACACATGGAACACATGGAACATGTGTGTGTTGGATGTGTTGAAGGATGGTGTGTTTTATCCGCCTCTACTGAGCGTGTATTAACAACGACAGGTAGATGATTACCAACACATTAGTAATAAGTAGTGATGAAGATGATGCTGATCTGGTATCTAAAAGCAGGTTGGGTGGAATATGTTACTCAGTCCACATTATTCCCCCTTTAAGTCAAATATCTTCTGAAAAAAACTCACACATCAGAAAATACAGGGGTGTGTATATGTTTGTATATATGTTTATAACAATTTGGTTTTATTGCCACTCCCACAACCATACAGTTTATGATAAATTTGTAAATCCAATCTCTGACTTTCCCTCAGCAGGAGGAGAAGATAGTATTTGTTATAAAAGCAGTAAAAAGAACAACTCTGAAGTCTTGCTGAGGGGTGTGTGATTCAGACCTGGCGTTCTTCGAGGCGTCAGGGCGCAGGATCTTGACTGCTACCAAAAGAGGGCGACCTTTTCTCACATTGAAGGGGAACTCCAAGTTGGGAAGGTCTTGTGGATTCTCAATCTCACACAGATGCACCTTTCAACGAAAAAACACGGATATAGTCAGAGCACAATCCCTCCTTGACACGCATCATATGTAAGCCACGCCTCACCTCTCCAAACTGTCCTTCTCCCAGTTTCTCCTTGAAAATGAGACACTGGCGTGGCAGCTCTGACAGCGGGGTGGCATCAGCCCCGGGGCTGCAGGAGGCCAGGGCAGGTACGGCGTAGGTGTTGTTACCGCTGACACCCTGCAGGCTAACTATGTCCGCCTCGGCGTAATGAGGAACATTGGGAGGCAGCGGGGGAGACACAGGGGGGGACAGTGATGGGTAGGGAGGGGCTCCGGGGTAGGGAGGAGGTTCCTCCTGGGCTGGGGGAAAACCCTTCTCCATGGCCAAGTCCAAACCACAGGCTGAAGGACGGAAGAAGACGGACGCGTGGATGAAACAAAGACTATCTGGGAGAACTCTGATAAAAACATCTTTTTCTTTGATGAATTAATGTTACACTTTCAGAAAACTTCTTACGAAGGGAGAGTTTGGAATTAGGAGAAGTTATTTTGATGAGAATATCAAAGAGTGTCTCTGTACAAAATCTTTTAAAACCATTAATTCAAACGGACCTGTGAAAAAATGTGATGCTGAAAGAAGAAATCCTAACCCGGAGTCCAAACAGGTTTTACAGCGATAGGTGGAAAATAGTATTCAATCACAATTTGGGGGAAAAAAAGATTAACAAAAAAATTGATAAATACTCTAAAAAGGAAAAAGTTACAAATAGTTCCAAAAATGTCCTAAAGTTTTTTCTGGCAAAACAATTCAGGAAAATATATAACTGAAATTGTTGATGGATCGATCAGGCCACCTCACTGTGTAGCTAGAAAAAGGTCAAACTCAGGGTCACTCAGCACAGAAAGCCACTGCAGGATAAACGGCGGCGTCTCTGAGTTTGTTAATCTCTGGGTAATTCCCCAAATACCAAACCATCCCTTGAAAAAGTGGATGAGTTATATTTAGTGGTGAGAGAATGAGAGTGAGGGGTGGGTAACAGGCGGTATGGTGAAGGTCAGACGCATGCAGAGTAGGCTACATCTCAGCTTTGAGACCACCTCTGGATAGATCGGTGGGTAGGCAGAGCCCCTCCTGACAGTGGCGGTCCGGCCTGAGGTCTCTTACCCTGAGGAACATTGAGGCTCTTTTCCTGAGCCTCACTGATGGTGGGGACGACTAGGTGTCTCGAGTCTTTTCTGTGATCTGACAGGAGCAGGTCATAGGCTGGGTTGTTTAACAGCAAGGCTGGGTGAGCACACACAGACACACACACACAGACACACACACACACACACACACAGACACACACACACACACACACACATACATACACACACACACACACACACACACACAGACACGCACACACAAGACGACACGGGGTACGGACGATGCGTGCCACATAACACAAAATGCCCAAACACAACGAAACACAAGAACAACCGTTAGCATGACAGCATTAGAATATCCATTACAATACAGGGGAAGAGGAAGAGGAAGAGGAGTTGCACGCACACGAGGAACATGGAACAGAGGAGCATAACAAGAACAGGCAACGTTAACATGAGTCAGCCATAACCAAACATTATTAAAAAAAACAATGCATGAAATAAAGTTTCTGTTACTGGTGTTATTTCAATCTGACATGGACGCTGACCAGAACCGCATGCAGACCTCCTGTGGTGCAGCGCAAGGGAAGGAATGCCCCTTCTCCCTTAATTCCTCTCTCCCTCCTCCCTCTTTCTACTCTTCTTCAGAACAATAGCTCTTTTGTGCCCCTCTGTGCTGTGCATCATCTTGGAACCCTCTTCCCGGTGGGGTATTTGGTTCATTTCCTTTTGTTTGGTGTGGTCAGATACATTGTAATGCCAGTGTTTTCTTCAAACGCACGCTACATCTCTGCTCCCGCTGTTTCCCCTTGTCAATGCTCTCCAGCTTATTGGTACCATCAGCAGAGGTTTAAGAAGCATGAGCGCAGGCATGCAAACCAAAGCAATATGTAAACAACACATGTCTGCAGAAATGTAAATTGTGTACGGACGGAGAGTTGTATTGTTTCATATATTCCACTGGCGCCATGCCAACACTGTGTGACTGACATGAAATCAACTTCTTTCACCGTATATTTACGGTGAAAGAAGTTGATATGTTTTACATTAAGATGCAGTCAAACATGTTCTATGTCACAGGTTGTTGTTAGACTACTTCTACTCTGCTGCAGCAGATTCTCAATCCTCTCCATACATTTACTCCAGGGCTGTCTGCTCATGATTTACCTGTGCTGTCTCTCTGGTCCCGCTGTCGTAGCAGAGCGCTGGGCTCCTGATACTCTCCAGCTCCCTCTCGCTCTGGGTCGCGGTCGTCGGGGAAGGTGTGGATGCGCTGGTAGCGGCTGGAGTAGCTGTGTGTGTTGTTGATGACCACGTTGTCTGAGGGAACCGACAAGTGGACCCTCAGTTCATCACCGGATAGACTCCCCTGGGCCTGGGAGGGCAGAGGATTCACACACAGGTAGAAGAGGCTCATTTCTACAGCTGGATAGAACTTATCAATCATCAGAGACGGATGGATGGACGAAAGGGTGGTGTTCAACCCGTTTCTGTGGTGGCCTACAACTCTATAGAACCCGTGTTCTTGCCTTCATGAAGGGATTACTTGTTTAAAGACTTCTTGTTACAGGGTCTTACGGTGAACCACGCAGCAGCTGAGTGTCAGAGTTTTGTCTGCATCCACAAAGCAGATGGTGATCGAACTGTGGAGAGAACTTCTAATCTTCACTAACTACAAGTAAAAGTGAAAGATTCCCCGACCACATCCAGACGGAGACACATCCATTCACAGCCAAGAGACTGGCTGTTATCACAAAGACTGGCTGTTATAAAGAAAGACTGGTTGTTATAAGAAAAGACTGGTTGTTATAAAAAAAGACTGGTTGTTATTAAAAAAGACTGGCTGTTATAAGAAAAGACTGGTTGTTATAAGAAAAGACTGGTTGTTATAAGAAAAGACTGGTTGTTATAAGAAAAGACTGGTTGTTATAAGAAAAGACTGGTTGTTATAAGAAAAGACTGGCTGTTATAAGAAAAGACTGGTTGTTATAAGAAAAGACTGGTTGTTATAAGAAAAGACTGGCTGTTATCACAAAGACTGGCTGTTATAAAGAAAGACTGGTTGTTATAAAAAAAGACTGGTTGTTATAAAGAAAGACTGGCTGTTATAAAGAAAGACTGGCTGTTATAAAGAAAGACTGGCTGTTATAAGAAAAGACTGGTTGTTATTAAAAAAGACTGGCTGTTATAACAAAGACTGTCTGTTATTAAAAAAGACTGCCTTTTATGAAAAAAGACTGGCTGTTATGAAAAAAGACTGTCTGTTATCTCAGTCTACTATCTTCACCAGAAAACAGATTTTCTCTCTTACGCTATTTATTATGTGCAAAGGCCTTATGAAACCGATTAAAATGTGAGGATTATTGGAAAAGTAAGTAGATTCAGAGTTTTTCTTTACGATACAAATATATTAACTTTAACTGTAGGTGGGCGGGGTTAACAGAGTTACCGCCCACCTACAGTGGTGTCTCCATCTCTAAATACATTTGAAACATGAAAACTGACAAGTTCCTGTTTCTTGTGTTAAATATGAACACAAGAAACCTGAAAGTAAAGTTTTATTTACAACCAAATGACCGACTGCACATAGTAACTAGAAAAAGCGTGCAGAGTGCAAACCTCAGCAAAGGATGAAAACTACATCTGAATCTTCTGTTAAACAGACAAATGATTCATCATTTCCTGTTCTTCTAAACTTAAAACATCAAAGGAACAAGTCACAACATTGATCAAGATTTATTCATAAAGATTTTCATCCAGATACTAAATCTACCGAAAGCTCCAACAAACTCTTATTAACTCTGAGTATCTCTCACAATCCTTCTAATTCAGCTTCTCTGTTCGGCCCATTGACCCTCCAGGTCTGAATAGCCAGAGTGTGATACCACTACTGCTAACCCCCTTATTATTTGATCTGATTTTAAATATATTATAATAAGGCGTAACGTCACCATCATTTAATTACTTCTAGGATGTGCCTTAAACTACATCTGGGTAGAATTTCATACAAATCCGTCCAGTAGTCTTTCCGTAAACTAGCTCACAAACGAACAAACAGACAAACGAACAAACAGACAAACGAACAAACAGACAAACGAACAAACAGACAAACGAACAAACAGACAAACGAACAAACAGACAAACGAACAAACAGACAAGCGCACAGGATTGAACATAACCTCCATGGCAGAGGTAATAATTATACGTTGGTTTCGACTCACCTTGCCCAGAATCTTTTTCCAGTACTGCCGCCAGAGAATGACAGCAATAATAACCAATAGCAGAAGAATAATGCCCACCAGGCAGCCAATCAGAATAGCTGTGTTGCTGCTGTCGTCCTTGGCTACAGGAAGCCCCGCCCTCGGAGTGTTGGTGGCAAATTCTGCATCTAGAAAAAGAAGATTTGAGCAGAAATGTCAGATGCTTGTATGTGCACTGGTCGTCTGAGCCCTGATGTTATTTCCTCATCTGATGTTTAGTCACCAGCATCTGTTTCTGTAATTGTGTGTATATGACGCTCCTCTGGCATGAAGGCACCGTTCCGTGTGAGGGCCTTAACCTTCTCTGCATAGTCATGCAGGGTTTCATTGTCTTACTAAACATCTGATGGGCATTGTCTGAGTATCCGCTACGCCCGTTTAAACTACAGAGCTGCTAAGAGCCAGCAGCTTTGAGAAGAGAATGTGAGCACTGTTTGACTTCTAAACACAACATTTAAATGTTGTTTGTTTGAGGCATGAAACTACACTGTTTCCCCAGGACAGCTTAGCTGCTCACCAACTTCTAAAACCTCATTCAGGGAATATGTGAAAGTATGGAACAAAAAGTTCAGTTATGACATAGATATAACAAACAGGCTCACACTCCATATGCAATACTTCTGTGTCTATACACACATATACGTCTACGAACACATGCAGCCATGAATCAACCAATAGGTAATAAATAAACCCAAACAAAGCTGTTCAACCAAATCCATTTACCAGCACAAAGAATACATGCCACAGAAAACTGATAGCAGATTCTAAAAAGCTGATATTGTGTAATTGTGAACAGCGGAGGTAGTTCCCATAAAAAGCCTGCGTTTGTGATACCACAGGAAGCCTGGGTGTTTTTGGTCGTAAATAAAAACCACAACAGCTCTTTGGTGTCGTCCCTCCAGCTGTATATCTTTAACCCCCGGGGACAGAGACCAGTGCCAAAGCCTGCCCCATACATCCCTCCTCCATTAAACAGCACTCTCTCTAGTGTGCAGTGGAGCAGGGCCCCAGTGGATGGAACCGGCTCTTCCTGTCCCTCAGCTCATCTCTCTCTGTCCATTTACGCTCTCTCACCTGACAGCGTCCAGTTACCAGTGGTGTCCATCATGAAGGAGGAGGTGGTTGGGGGAAGTTCTGGAGGAGCGAGGAATGGACAAATGAGGAATGTATGAGAAGAGAGGAAGACTCAAAGGAGGGTGATGAAGAGCTTGGAAATAGTGGAGAGCAGAATTCTGCCTCATTTAGGTTTTCATTAATCAGTGTGGGTTTTAAAAACGCCAGACTGGGATGATTCATAAAAAACTTAGTTAAACTGCACATGACCTTTAACTAAGATTCATCATGCCCCTTGAATACTATGACATCTGTATCAGGCGTGGACTTAGGTTCAGCAAATGTTGGCTCCAAGTTAAAGGTTTCAGCTCTCGTGATAAAGACAGCAGCTGGTAGCACACGGGCCTCATTCGACGCTACATGCCTTTGGTTGTGCTTAAGACACGTGGCTTAGACGCCATACCGACATGCCCACATTCATCACAACCAGAGAGAAGAAGATGGGAGTAGAGACAAGAGGAGTGGAGGGAGAGATCTGGAGAAGAGTAAGGAGGAGTGGATGAAGCAGCATGAAGGTAGATGAACAGGGGCAAACAGAGAAAGAATGAATGGCAGAAGAAAATACAGGGGCAAAAAACCAAGAAGATGCAGGGTGAAGAGAAAGAGGCAAAAAATGTAGATGGGCAGCGGGACATACCAGAACCGAGGGTGGTGTTGGAGGCGGAGGTGTGGTTCGATGTGAAAGAGGAGGTGTGGATAACAGTAGGAGGAGAGGAACTGGTGGTAGGAATCTTTGGAAGATTAGGAGGAAATGAATCACTGTCTGTGGAATCCCCCTCAAACGGCTCTGTTTGAGGAGACAAGACAAAACGGGAGAAAATTAATGAAATGATTCATGTTTTACGTGTTACGGGGATTTTGAAAGGACACAACACATCTGTCCTCAGCTGGATATGGTCACAGCTGGTTGGCCGTTCATCTTTTTGTTTTCTGCAGGAGCTACACCCTTACTTATCTACAAGTCTGAACGATTATGTAAAGTGTGATGACCTACTTTTTTCTAACCTTGTTTACAAGTTAAACTATGTGTGGTTTAGAAACATGTGCATGTGTCGGTGTTGTAGGCCGTATAATAGCAGTAACGTTCGCTCTTGAATAAACGTAGCTGACGTGTTTACAGGTAGACGGTCGAGTCGGTGCAGCTGTTGCTTAAGATTGAACATGTTCTGGTTCCAGAGGACCAGATTTAAGTGAGCAGGGATTCTGTAGGTGTGGTGGTTCAGACTCAAATTTACCTCGCTAACGTTAGCGTTCTGGTCATGTCAGACCTCGAAGCAGACCGGTTCATAGGTTTGACAATCAGTTGTCCAACATATAGACCAGGAAGCAGAGACGACAGACCGGCTATTGAATCAAGTCATGTAAGTAACTGGATTACAGTGTGGTTACGGAGCACACAGCCGACGCTTCTCACACTACAGCTGACTGTTTCTGAGCAGAAAGGACATTTCAATCAGGTACAAAGCTGACCGATGGAAGGCGTATCAGGTATCCTGTATCTGGATTCCAATCAGACAGGTATAGATCCCCAAAGAATAAATCAGACAGTGAAAACACGTGAAGACATGTTTTTATTTGATTAACACTTGCTGATTCTGAAACCGTACAATTCATTGGTTAGAAAGGAAGAAATGATTTGTCCAATCCCTATACGTATAGTGGCTGGTTTATTTTTTAAAGTCCTTGTTTAATGTTTCAACAGATTTGGACGCAACAGCCTGATATTTGTTTTGACTCCCTGTCAGACGCCTGACAAGGTCATCGACTATAAAAACACCTTTAAGACACCTTAAACACCTTTAATGGGCAAACAGCAAGGGCAGGAGCTGGAGACAATCTGTCTGGAAACTAATCAAGCACATTAGATCTTTACCTCTCTGATAATCACTTGGATTATTTGTTGAATCTCTTTTCAAACTTCTGCAATCTATTTTTATAGTTGTTGTGTGGGGAGAGACAACTCCTTATTGTACCTGTAGAACTGTGACATGTAGCGGCTGTATAACACACGCACACAGTCCTTACAAAAAAAAGAAATCCTGCCTGTCAAAGACAAAGAAGCACTTCTCTCATAGATGATGATTAATAATTTATGACACCCACCAGACAGGAAAGATATCTCGCTGATCAGCAGCCAGCGGTCAGCGAAGAAGAATTTGCAGCGGAGGATCTGAGCCGCCCGGCCAGCCAGTGGAAGGGAGATGGGTCGTGAAGAGGGATCCTTTAGATCCTCCAGGGGCACAGCTAGAGTGAGAGGGGTGGACCAGGGCTGGAGGATGCCCGGCTTGAAAAGACACTCGACCTTGCCGAAGACTCTCACACCCTGAGTGTGACGATTGTTACTGTGAACCTTGAGGGGAAAGGAGAAAACACATGAATAGAGGCAAAATGTTGGGGGATCCTTTTAGCATCCAAACATTCTAATAGTTCGACCCTGCAAACATACATAAAAACATACATAAAACTCAGGGACACATTCCATTCCATTCCAAAAGTAAAGATGGAAGAGAAGAAGGCGTTTGTCAGAAGACCAACAGAGGAAAGAGGAAGACACATCATTCACATTTTTAAAAGCGAGGAGAGTCAAGAAGGGAAAGAATCCCTGAAGGCTGATCTAATCTACCAGACGTCGTCGCAGGTGGAAGGAGCTTGAAGTGGGAAAGGGATGTGAGGGAGGACGGAGCAAGTTTAAATTAGATCAAGGTCAAAAGTATAGATCAAAACGATAGAACATTGAGGAGGAGATTGGTCCGAGGAGAGGAGACGTGTAGAGTTTGCTCTTACAGGGTAACTATTGACCTCAGACATAGAGCAGAGTGAATGCTCAGAAACACAGAGGAGACCCGGGAAGAACAGCAGCAGCAGATGCTGAGATGATGTTTAATCCATTCAGATGACTTGGAGGTATGTAGTATTTGTTAGTGGTGATGGTGGAGGTCTAAAGAGTCAACCAAACCAAGATAATTCACCACTCCTCTTGGGATTACATCTCCAATGACCACCTGAACAAATCTTCATTTGAGCTCATGGCATCCATTATATTTGACTTTTTCCACCAAGACCCTGACATCCACTTTGAATTCTCTTGGATCCTGTCGTGTAATTACCATGTTTTCAACTTGAGTTGACGTAGAAAAGTTTCACATGTATTCCCCGAGGAGAGAAACTTCACAAAGACAAATCAGAGAGTGTCACTGGTTTGTTAGAGGTCCCATCGGAAGAGAACTTTATGGCCCATGAAAAGTCAAAGAGCAGATCTCCCTTTGGGAGAGTGATTAGTTACAGGTTATAGAACTGCAGTCAAGTCAAACCAAAATTATGTTCAGGTTTCCTCATTTTATTTATTTATTTGACCGCTTTGTCTGACATGTCCGCCCTAACGGGCCAGTGAAACGCTATGATTCAGCTGAGGTTAGTGAGGGAAAAGCTCCTGGGAATAGGCAGGAACAGCAGGACAAGCTTAGGAAAAACACTCGGAATACCACTGGGAGAGATTATTCAAAAGTTATTCAGAAACACTTGGATAATAAGTGACGGGAGAAAAACACTGAGGAGGAATAACCAGAAAGTTTGGATCTCTGTAAACCAGACCTCTAAAAGATAAATTGTCACATTATAAAACTGACGGAGAATTCATGCTGTTCTTAAGCACGTGTGGAGGGGGAGCCCCACCCAAACCAACATTCCAACCCCTTTCATTAAGCCCACTGAGTTAAATTCCATCCATTTTTTTCCACCTGTACAGGGTCGCATTGCAGCAGGGTATTCCAGACGACTCTCTGCCCAATATTGCTCTGCAGGAGTGTGAGGAGTCATCCTGGGGATCCTGCTGGGTAACCAGGCAAGACAAGATACACACTCCCTCCAGTGAATGTGTGCCCACCCCCGGCTCTTCTCCCAGTGAGGAGCCTTCCTTACCAAACGCATTAACAACCTCCACTCGCTCTTTCCATGGTAAAAGAGCAGCAGCTCCATCCCTCCTGGATGTCTGAGCTCTTCGCATAACCTCTAGGCTGAGCCCAGCCACCAAACACACAAGCTACTTTCTGCCACTTGAACACAATCTCATTCTTTCTGTCACACCTCAGAGCTCTTCACCATGGGTGAGGGGTGCGGGGTAGATTGACAGATGGATTGAGGGCTTTGTCTGGTGGCTCAGCGCTCTCTTCCCTACAATAGATGGAAATAAAAAAGCTCTCATTGCTGCTGATGCCGCACAAAACTGCCTTTCAATCTCCTGCTCCATGTCCCATCACCTATGAACAAGACCCCAAGGAACTGGAACCACTGTGCTTGATGCAACAACTAAACCCCAACCAGGAGGGAGCATTCCACAGTTTTAGGCAGAGAACCAAGGCCTCCGATCATGAGGCTACAGCTCGCAGGGACTCCCATGCCAGCGTTGAACTGCCCTGGTGTGAGCTGAACATGACAGACTGTTGAAGCCAACAGAATTACATCACCTTCAAAAAGAGGTGATTCTAAGTTTCCCTAACAGGAATCTGTCGTCACCACGGCCGCGCCTCGAGATCCTGTCCATCAATATATCAAACAGGAAGGAGAAAAGAGTCAACCTTAGGGGAGTCAAACATCCTTTGAGCCCAACAACAGACTTAATATAAGACGGTAAACCTCGGTAAGGTTTTTATACATAGAACATTAAAACCAAAACCTCTTTATTTTCATCCACCAAAAAATTATAGTGCGTTTTTCTTCTTCTAAATTACTATCCAAATATTATGTTCGTTGGAAGGCGTGTGCAGCGGTTTCTCTTCCTGTGCTGAGCCCGCTGAAGTGGGGTTCTGGGCTCCCGGGGCCGGTTCTGTCTGAAGCATGAGTGCATGCCATGTAATAGGACCCATAAGATGTGGTAACACGCCGGGGCCGACCTCCATATGAAGACCGGAGGAAAAAATTAACCATCTATTAAATGTTCCCGTTGAGATTTCCCTCAGGAAAGCTGGCGCTCAAAGTGTTAACTGGTTTATAAACTAGAGAATAGATGATTTCATTCCCTTCTCAAACCTAAATAAATAACACTTTCCATACCTGCTTAACTTTCTTCAAGTGACATAATCGGATCAGACTGATTGTATAATCTGTATTCTTCCTAACCAGTCAACATGTTTCATCAATTAATGACCAGATAAATCTTATGGTTGAAATTAGAGTTAAATGATCTCAATATTTTGACTTGACTCATCGAGATTGAGTGAAATGATAAAAGAAAGAGTCAAACTGGACAAAACTGACAGCATTCTCTACCTACCTGCATGTTGTGGAAGACCCGGGGTTTCTCAAAGTGGAACTCGATATCCACGCTGCTTTGCCCAAGGGCCTCCCGACTCCAGCCCAGGTAGTCGTACCCGCTCCACACCCTCAGCTCTTTAGTTTGTATGAAGTCGTCTCCTCCCAGGACGCCATCACACAGCTGACCCAGGCCTCCGAACTGCATCCTATACACACACACACACACACAGACACAGACACACACACACACAGACACACACACACACAAACACAGACACACACACAGACAGGTATTCAATTTCCTCTCTTCAACATATAAACAAACAACCTTGACAGTAACAAAGCTACACAAAGGGTTTTACTAAGTAAGGCCCCCTGATGTCTAGCTCTCCGAGTCGTTCTCTTACACACACAATTAAACACACACACACACACACACACACACGCCTGCTACAAATGTGTCTGGATTACATCAAAAGTGTTACCTCACCAACTAGAACATTTGAGCTCCATTAACCACACTGTCCACGAAATTGTGGACCCCCCCCCCCAAATTCCTAGTCTACCCCTCTTTTGCTCTCTGCCAAAACATTGTGGTCAGGAAACACGACTCAAATCCCAGTGTGACTGAAAAAATAACGTTATTCCCTTTCGATTAGGCGGACACTAGAAGAATCTTTTAACAAAGGATTTGGTTGAGAAGTCATTTTACTACCAACAGATGTGATGAGTGCTTCGGCACTCTAACTATATTAGCACATTTTGATATTAGATATTTGTCAGATAAAAGTATGTTATGGAAATGCATGGAGAAGAAATAGCTGCTAACGATAAAAAAGAGTGTTGACCATCTTACCCTTGCTCAGTGCTTCCATCATAGGTGGAGTCATTTAGATAGACAGGCATACCAGAGAGGTGCATGACGTGACCCACGGGAGCCGTGTATGCCTTCAACCCATCTGGATTAGAGAGAAGTACGTCAAAGGAACAACTATCAGTCGTACCATCCGTGAAACAGAACATGGATTTCAGTTTTCCCATTTAGACAAAAATGCACATGTTGCTCGTGAACTTTTAAAAATATTTCGTCATGAGCAGCCACACGTCCGCTGAGCTAACATTCAACAGTAATCACTGGCAGAGGGAAACAGCTCCAGATGGTTTCTAAGTAGAAAAACAAACAGAGGTCCACTACTTGCGCCTGAACGGCCCAGACGCCACTAACTGGTGAAATTCAAGCCTCAGCGCTAAAACATGCAGCTAATCAGCTGGCTCCCAGAGAACAGTGGTGATGTCAGCAACACGCACAGGCCGCCGCTCTGCTACCCATAATAAACATCGCTTCATATTAGATTCACAGTATGCGTTAGGTATGCTCTGCTTGTCCGTGAATGGGGAATCATGCACTGAGTGAGAGTGAGGGTCAAGCAGGTCCAAAGTGTAACACAATAAGCTCGAGACACATGTATACAACATTCCACTTTCAGGCTCATCTTAGAAAGATGGCCTCCCTGAAGACGTCGAGCAGGAGCTGGAGCTTCTAGCCTCAGTGACAGCTCTGATTTAAAGGCTGCTAGATGCTGTCTGAGAGATGGTGCTGGTGCTGGGGAGGGAATGAGCCAAGCATAAATACTCCATGAGTCAATGTTGTGTTTCAGGAAACATGAGGCTTCAGCTCCATTTATCACCGTGTGTCTTCTTTTATCGGGTCAATCCCCTCTGAGGCGGAAAATATGATGTAATGTCTCAAATCAATGAATTCAGCGCATTGCATAAAAATGCTTCTAATCATTATCCTCTAACAAAGTCCCAATCTGACACAGGAGTGAATCCGGGATCATGGGGAGGTTGGTCTGATTTATGAAGGTGGGCATTCCACTGAATTTAAAGAACATTTGAATAAGTATAAGTATTCACCAGAGTAGAGATGATTGAGGTTTCCTTTCCAAATAGAATGGCGGTCGCCTGTTTACATGACTTGTGATCTTTTCTGACCCGGTGTTTACGTGCGTCAACTCATCTAACCGGAAACGCTTTCTGACAAGCCTAGATGATCCACACTCCCTTTCCTAAGGTGGCGATGACGCTACGATGAGCTGGGCGCCGACAACCAACATCCACCCAGAAGAATACGACAGAGAGGGCTTGGACAGGAAGTGACTTTACGTCCATCTAACCGTCCAAATATGTTAAACTACTTCAAAGTTGCGATGAATAAATGACCCTCCGAAGCAGAACGGTACTGTTTTGAAGTCGCCATATTTAAAATATTTACGTCACGACGCCGGGCATGAACAGACAAAACTCAAACAGAAATCTTTACGATAAAGCGTTCACATGCAGCGACTGGATATCAGAAAGGCGTTCCGAAAGGACTTAGACTTCCTCCTTTTGTTTACATGCAGCATTTTCCTTCCCATTAGACGTCTTTTCCAAATCTAATAGGACTTAGGCCGTCCATCTGGACCCACCTCTAGTGTCTGTCCCGCCTCAAGACAAATACCTA